>JAIPRK010001087.1:0-39612 GCA_025469195.1 Chaitophorus viminalis
TTGAGTCTTCCACCGGAACCAATAATTACTAGATGGGGGACATGGTTGAATGCAGTCAAATACTATTGCGAAAACTTTGAAAAAATAAAAGATGTTGTATCAACGTTTGATTCTACTTCAGCAGTTTCTATTCAAAAAGCGAAACATTTATTAAATAAAGATAATATTAAAAGTAATTTAATTTATATATATGTTAATTTTGGGTTTTTAGAAAATACAATAAAACAACTAGAAACAAGAAAAATGACTTTAGTTCAAAGTTTAGGACTTATAGAAGAAGCTGAAAAATGCATAGAACAAGTACAACGACCCTTGGGAGTTGCAGTCAAAGAAAAAATGCACAGCGTATTACATAAAAATCCTGGTTTAGACTGCCTAAAATCAATTAGAGATACACATTGCGAAATGAATGGGATAATATTGCTGGCTGAACTCAGTCCTTTGGACATTTCAAATATGAAATTTGCACCCATTACCTCGGTGGAAGTCGAGCGCTCCTTCAGTCGGTACAAATCTGTGTTACGACCAAACCGTAGATCATTTAACTTTGACAATTTGAGCATGTACATGGTATCTCATTGCTTTCAAGACCAAGATCAAGATGAATAATGTCAAAGTAAAATAAGTAAATTAGATAATTTATTATTATATATTAATTAATATTATTATTTAGATAATTTTTAACATTTTTTTGTAATTTTTTTAAGTTCCATATTTTCATTTTTTTATCACATATAAAGTGATTTTTTATTACATATATATTTACATATTTTGGTTTTTTTAATACATATAAATCCGAGCCCTAATTATTACCTATATAGTCTTACTATCAAATCACTTTCAAAGAGATAAATAATACGAATTGGAATAAATCATAACAATAGGATATCGAGGAGCCACCGTGGCACGATTAAAAATTACGTCGTCGACTGTTATCCGAACGTTATTTTATGACGGTGATTTACGTATAGCTTATACAGAATTCTAAATTACAATAATATTCATTACAAAAAAAAAAAAATACAATACTATAATATAATTACTGCTTACGTAACATAGTGGCAGATTATTATGCCCAATAAAATGTTGATGTCAAACATGAAAACGCAATTTTGTGTCCCATTTATATAGTTTTATTACATGATTTAAAATTACACTGTGATTGTTTAAAAAAAGGTAGACCAAACGGTGAGAAAAAGAATTAACTGTACAGCTTTACTGATTAAAATATTTTTTCATACATATGCATAAAATATGCATTTATTAATTACATATTCACCTTTATTAACATGACACATAACTGATGCAAATAACCGGAATAAGATCTGCTAAGTGTACTACATAACGGTGAAGCCCAAAAAACGCAAATTGTATGTTTTTTTCAATAGACCAAAAGCGCAAATTTGTTTGGTGCATTTGTAATGAAAATATTTATATTTTGTATAAATACAGTTCAATGTATACCTTTAAACTACGTTATAATTTGAAAAAAAAACGATTCTGAACGGAGTTAATATGTTTGTCTAAATTCTAAAATGGGTATATAATAATATAGTATTTTATATTTAAATTGAAATATAATGCAATAGTATGCAATTTCGTAAAAATTTAAATTTCAAACGGTCATAAAATTTTTTTCTTTTGGTCCGGTAGAAATTTTTTTTATAGATTTTTGAAGAGTAGCTTATGAGTACCTAGTGTTAAAATTTTGAACCTTAAGTATAAACAGAATAAATTTTAGGAATTTTTATCTACAAAATAACTTGCAAATGAGCATGATTTTGACACATTTTATATAAATTTGAACTTTATAAGCTTATAAAAAAAAATTGAGTTATTTTATAAAAGTATCTCCGATATTTTTTAGTTATTACGATAAATATAACTTATAATAAACATTATATTAAATTTACAAGAGTTTTCGGACAGCCAAATAAATTTTATAGATATTTAAAAAAAAAAACTTACAAAAATCGAAAATTTAAATTGTCTATAAATAAGTCAAAATATGTCAAAATACTTTGAAAACTTAAGGATGTTTAGAAAAAACCAATATAAAAATTTGATGAAAATTCCAAGTGTTTGCAATTTTTCATTTTTGAGTTAAAGCATTTTAAAAAAATGGATTTTGTCAAAACGTGAATTTGCGTAAAATTTCCCGTTTTTTCGTAATTTTTTTATCATTTTTTAAGATGTTTTTAAAAAGTTCTGAAAAAGTTGGATTTTTGACTAGCCCAAGTACCACCTACATTCACTTTCCTTTCAGAAAAGTTGCTGTTTAAGAAAATAGAAGCATTTTTAATACCAAAAATCGTGTTCTCAGGCACAAAAAAAAAAAAAAAACACACATCATTGTAAAACCAATAGATTCCATCACTCCGTTCAGAATCTAAAATGCTCTTGATATTATATAATAATTAAAGCCAGATGGTATTTGTTATAGAAAACTGTGTTCATATATATTATTATATTTTTTTGCCCAGAGCCCCGCAAATCCTAGTGTCGTCCCTGATTATATACTGCAAGCCGATTTCTCTTTCTTTGTCGTTGGGCTCGCGGAATTGTTTGAATATTACGTATCATGATACTGTAATTAGATAAGAGTACTGTAATATAGTATAAATGTTAATTTAAAAATAATTTACAGCTTTTTTTTTTTTTTCTGTCGAAAAAAGAAAAATGAATTTATTTATAACATTATTTTGTTGCGTGGGAAAGAATTGGGCGATGTAGAGGAGGGCACCGGCATATGGGCAGTTGTACAACAGCAACGACCGTCGAGGACGTCGAAAACTCCGTAATCGGTTGCATACGTTTGACCGACGGACCTACCTCAAAATGGGCGGTGTTTACACTGCCAGCGTTGCTGTGACATTGCAGAGCGGCCAACTGTTGCCGGAGTTGTGGCCCGTTGTCCGTCCAGGAGCCGATCAAAAGGCGCCCGGGGATCAAACCAGGCCGCCGTGCGGTACGAATACAACGTGGTCCAGCGGCGCGTTTTCGAACACGGGAATTTTCTACGGGTGGGATGGGAAAGAGATTTTACCTGGCGGCGCAGTATAGGAACATGGTTAATTGTAATAAGAACGAAGAGAAATAGTTTTTTTTAAAAAACATCGATATCACAACGCACCGGGTTCCCGAGGGTCTTTCGATTTTAAAATAAAAACTTTTCGTACACAGGGGGCTGTACCGAACAATAATATAGATATATAAATATATATTTTCCCTCTTTAATCCGTTTTAAAATTAATTCTCTTAATACTAGAGATCCAAAACCCTTTTATGCACTTTTTTCAACAAAAAATTATATCTTGAACTCTCCTGCTAACCCTCTTATGTCTGCAGGTAATACTTTTGTCTTTGATTATATTCGAATAATATTTTCTTTATTTAATTTGTATTCTATATCTACTTTAGCATTATTAATTTTTTCATTCTCTAATTTTAAGTAGAAACTATAAACTGTTGTTTTATGTATTAATATGTTTCTTCACATACAATGTCAATATTATTATGTTTCAGGACTCGCGTCCGTTTATATTAAATAAATAAATAAATAAATAAATAAGTATTTGCTTTAGCTTTCGAGTAGAATCTAACGTGAACACAAATACATAACAATATAAAATCATATAAGTTTTTCGATCAACGACCAATGAATAGGTAATCGACACGAGACCTAAGCTATCTCATACCATAAGGACAATTTGATTTTTCATTACCCATTTCAAACATTTCAGAATAGGTTTGAGATTTGAAATATACTAAACAAACATTTATAGAAACAATATTATTATTTTTATTGATTTACCAAATTACCTGTCTAGTTTATAAAACACATATAGGTATTTATATGTAAGATATGGTAAAAGATGTTTTTTGTTTTGCTTTGCAGAAGAAAAAATAAAGCTTTTTTTTCTTTTTTAAATCATTAATTTTAAATAGTCTAATAATAATATTAAAAACAAAAGTAAAATAAAAACAAACAAACAAAATGCAATATATAACACTAGTATCGACATTAAAAAAAAAAAAAAAAACGAACAACATAAATATAATGGTTTTTTTTTCAAACTTAATCAGTGTGTTTAATCATTAATTTAATACCCTAGCTAAATATAATCATTTACTTGAATCGTATCAAAATATAACTAGTAGTAGGTAAAGTGAATGTCTATAGATTTTGTACAAATACTGACTGAACATTTTTATTTACAAAATAAAATATTGTAATAATTAAAATATCAATTTATGTACAAAATATAAATAATTTCCCTAGCGTATTGTTTTAAGTCATGTAGGCTATGTCTTTAAATGGAAAAAAATGACGATACTTGTTAAAAAAATACACATTATAATATGTGTAGAATTATATATGTAAATGTATATATATATATAAATACAAATGTATATGTAATACACATAAATATTAAAGCCCAAATAAAAGAAAAATATTTTCTAGAAATTCCGTTTATCTAAAACAAGAAAGAAAAAAAGAGAAAAAATTGAGCTCATTTGATGTTCAAAGTTATCACAATATTATATTACCATTTTAATCAGTTATTATTAAATGTTTTCTCATGGAAACCCGTTATTAGAAAAGAAATAAGAAACGTATAAAATTGTCTTTTATGAGTCATGAATTACATCTATATCATCCAAATAAGAAATAGACATCGTAATATTTACATTATTAAGCGGCTACAAGTAAAGTGTTTCAGAATGTTTTACAGTCATCTTGGATATTTAGTAAAAAAAAATTTAAAAAAAAAAAATTGTTAATATCGCAGAAATCTTAGTGTTTTATTATGGAATAGTAGTGAAAATCATATTTTACAGTGTAGACCTATGACGTTTAATATTTTAATTCGAGACAAATCGATTAAACAGAATTATACAATTTAGTGTGTGCAATCGACCAGTATTAAAATTAAAAATTTAATTGAAAAAATCTATAAATTTAGTTTTTACTCCAAATTAAAACATTCTGTATCACTTTATTGTATGTGTTCAAAATGAAAATAAATCGAAACAATTACTTGATCGAAATTAAAACTTTGAACAATCACCACCGATAGTAGAATTAAATTGATGTAAAAACAATAAAAATATACACTAGTATTCATATAAAAATGAAAAATCAATTATTTAATAGTAAAACAAGTCTTTTGATTCAGTTAATTTAAATAATTTTCCCCTTTTACTTTTATTGCTTGATCAATCATTTTTTTTTATTATTATTATAGCCTACATTTCTATCAAACATATAATTTTCATTAAAACGACAGATTCTGTTACAATGATTTAAAAAACAAGCGCAAAGGCACCGATTTTCGGATAAAACAGTCAGTGTTTACAATATATAGTATTATAAATAATTTTCTTATACACAAATAATA
This sequence comes from Chaitophorus viminalis, assembly GCA_025469195.1. Taxonomy (NCBI): domain Eukaryota; kingdom Metazoa; phylum Arthropoda; class Insecta; order Hemiptera; family Aphididae; genus Chaitophorus; species Chaitophorus viminalis. Next base: position 5,403 of record JAIPRK010001087.1, read on the forward strand.
AACATTTAAATATAATATTACAAAATCTAGTTTTCAAGTACAACGTTAGTAATGTTGGAACACAATTTTAACGATCAAGAGTAAGGTTACAATTTAACAAATAAAAAAAAAAAAAGGTTAAACAAGATAATACCTATTCCCAATATTGTTTACTCCTATTAGAAAAAAAAAAAAAAATAAAACACATAATTGGACATATTTTACAATAATTTCTTACCAATTAATCTAAAGGAACATGTTTGCAATATATAAGAGTGTACCTATTTGCAACATTATTATTTTCGAGCCTATATAATAATTATTATACTATTTATTTATACACAATTTATGTATAATACATATATATTTATATATATATAGATATTATAATATTTTATTTATTATATTTATATCTCTTTTTCTTAGGAGTCGTTTTTATTATATATTGTAATAAATTGGTAACTTTAATGTTTGACTACCTACTCTAGTTTTACATCTAAATATGTTTCGTGAAGTACCTACCTAAATGGTTATAGGGACAAATAATCGTGAATAGGTTCACTATTTCTGAGGTAAATATATTATTGTTTTATAGGTAACCTAAAAATTGCTGGAGGAATAGGGTGTCCAATCAGCAATTACACCGTGTTTGAATTGTAATGAAAATACGAAGCATTAAGCGTTAATGGGCACCGGGATGTTGTCCAGAAATGCATATATAATATAAGATACCTAACGAATTTTGTTTAATTTAACTTATTTCGTACTTTTACGTAACAATAATTATCAATACATTATTTTTTTTCATTTCCTGAAAAATGTATAAAAATATAGTTTTCATATATTTAATTTTTTTCTTATTTTTTTTTTTATGAAAATATAAAAGTAGTATAATGCAAAATTGTTATTTATACTGGCAGTGTGTCAATTAAAAAAATTAAGTATTTACTTATTTTTTAAAAATATTATACGAAAGTAATTTACATCATGCAACGAATATGAAAATGTAAGTTTTTATCGAGCTATATTTTTACTATAATAATTATATGTAATATGAAATCACAAAGTCATCAGAAATACCAAAATAATTCAGCCATTTCGAGTATAATGTATTATGATAATATAATAACGTTAATAATATATATCCAGTGGAAACAAACTGTGCGCGTATACTCATTTTGCCTAGCCCCACGTGAATAAAAGAGGAGAGTACCTATAACAAAAATTTTTGAAAACGGAAAGTACAGATACACCATACATAGATATATAGATAGAGATAAGATATATAAAATCCAGCCTATCTTAACTACGAAATGTATTCGAATTTCATATTTGTTTTAGGTACCATACTCGTTTCATACACCCAAAATATAATATACTATTAAATAATATAATTAAGTCTATTTAATACACAGGTAACCCATATATACGGTGTACATTATATAATGTCTTTCGGCAAACTCGTCTCACGTCGTAAAATTATACTATTTTATAGTTTATACAGACAAGGGATAAATTTGTATAGACATATATATATATATATATATATATATATAAAATATACATACATAAAATATTACTTAATAATATTATACTGATGTTATGTTAACATTTAAAAACTTCCACAACTGCATTCAATTAAATAACTCCCAAATAATATAGGGAAAAACTTTAAGTTACGTGAAACATCATCATATGTATGTGTATATATAAATATATATATATATATATATATGTATATTTTTTACGTATAAATATGTTAAAAAAAGAAACAAACAAAAATTCCTAATATAAGAATCTCCTCTTGGTCTCATAACAATCAACAATGAATAATTTATCTACAAAACAAATTCATACTACATATATGCGCGCCTACACGCATGGGTTACAATAATCTATAGTCGGTTTCCCATTCTTCTTTTTTTTTTTCTTTTTCATTTTCAAACTGTATATAGTTCATACTTATTATTTTGGTAACTGGTTTTCATTCTGTTCGAGGCTACCCTCAGTGCGTAACTAACTTCTGATCGTGGAGTTCAAGAGGAAAGGCACATAAAACATTTTCGACTCTAACAAGAGCGAAGCAGCCGACTGAATCTACAACACAAGAATGAAAAAAATAATTAATATTACTACTGGATATCTTACAAGTCTCGTTTCGAATCTCATTATATTATTTTATTTTGAGCCGTTTCATTTCTAAAATGGCGTGATCGATGTACTCGAGTTTGTTTGAAATTTAAGTGGTGGTGATTAATCATTTTTTTTCTTACCTCTGGCAGTCGGTGAAGGAGATCTTGCAACCTGTTGGGTTGCATGGGAAAAGTATGTTCGACGTAAGTCTTTAAACAAGACGTATACCTTTCTTGAATGGTTTCCAGCTCGCTAGTGGTGCTGCCATTGTCTGCGGGAGGAAATACAAAATCAAAACATTGCAGAAGGGAAATATATCCGTCGAGGACGATAAAATTATTATCGATAATTATTATTGCGTAGATAATGTTAAAAAATACGTACTCTGCGTTAACATGATTATGACTTTCAGGCACACGTACTCCTCCATCCGCAGCTTTACGCGCCTGAACATGAGGGTGACGTGAGTGATTTTCTCCACCATCACGCCGACGTCTTGCCGGAGCTGGTCCATCGTTATGGGTTTACCCATCATTGACGAAAGGCAGTTTTGCAGTATGCACAAGTTGTGGGATACCTGCGGACAGTCACGAGGGACGTAAGACGTATTTTTTTGGTCATGAACTATGAAAATATATTTTTGCCGCAGCACGACCGTACGGATAACAAATAGAGAATAATGATGGATGAGGGGATGGGGATGGTGATGTGTGCTTACCTCTTGGTTGAACTCGGAATCGTCGTTCCGGTCGCCGTTGATATTCGTGGAGTTCCATATCTTTTGAGGTCCGTGTATCGCCTGATACGCCGAGGTGGTCAACACGAGCAGTTCGTGCCACTTGTGGGTCAAAAGTCTTGTGTGCACCTGAAACAGATTTTTGTTCGTCGTCATAACAACTCTGTAATAGCATATTATGGACACGCGCTGTAACAAAAACGAGAAAACCGCCAGAGCTGCAGTTGTCCATCTCGCACTCACCTCCACTGGCAGTTCAAGGTAGAACGGAAGACGCTTGGTCCACTGCACCAGTTTGTACACGATCGAATCGCCGATTTGCATGAGCTTGGCCGACAGATCGGAATTGTGCTCCAGCAAATCTTCCATATTCTGCAACATAACAATAATAGATTTCTCTCGGTCAAACAATATTCCATGTACACATAGGGATAGGCATAGGCTATACAGATTACAGATGTCTAATTGTTTTTGCTATAATCTTATTTACGGATATATACATGAGCGTTCTCACAGGAGGGAGGATATGGGAGATGGATCCCCCCTATAGTCTCGTTTTTTAGATAATATAGTATGGAGTTTCCTGTTCAACTGATATTTAATGATAATAATCAAAAAATGAAATATGTATGTTTTTCTTTTATATAAAAAAAAGGCGTATGGGGGCTTAGCAGTTTTCACTTTTGAATATATTTTTATACCCCCTGCCCCACCAATGAAAAGTCATGAGAACGCCTCAGTATATGTATATATATATATATATTGACGCTTACCCTCAAAGTAGCGATATCTTGGAATTCGTCACAGTCCACAAGATTCTTGATCATGTTCACGGTGGCTTCGATCGAAAACGTACGATCCCTCGACGAACTCACGGCGTTGTCCAGCCTTTGTCTGAGATAAACGACCTGCGCGATACGGCATATTTTAATATAATATGAACATTGTTATTTTTCAAAGCCGCTGTTTAAAATCGCAAACGACGATTAAATTACCTCGCTCGGATTCGTTAGTGCAGTCTTTAATATAGTCCCGTTGACCAGTGTCGAAATGGACGTGGCGTTATCCTGGTTCTCCGTTTTCATCGTAGTCATCGTACTGGCCGTGGTACAAGGAATGGATTTCTCCATTTTCACCTGACCGTTCTTCGGCGGCCTCTTCTTCTTGTACTTTACCTAAAACGAGCACGGCGATCATGTAGGTACAATCTCAACATCGCACATAATGTATCTACATGATGATGATGATGATTTCTTACCTTGTACAAGTTATAAACAGCGCCTGAATTCCTTCCGCCGGGCATTCGGTCTTCTCGTACGGCTATGAACAAACACACAACACAAACGACATTATACAATGGGTTGCGCGTGACTATATTATTAATTATATTATTATACGGTTTTCCGTTTTTCTGGTATTAGCCGTACTTCACGCCGGGACCGCGTGTAATATATTATTGTAAAAACTTACCCTGCAACACCATCCCTTGTCCTATGCATTTTTTAAACCGGCAGTACTGGCACCTGTTCCTTTGAGCTTTCGTTATTTCGCAAGTACCTTCCGCTATGCACGTGTATATCCTTCGGTTTTGGACGGTACGTTTGAAGAACCCTTTACACCTGTTCAAATATAGGGACACACACAATGTTTAATGTTGGCCGTGGTAGAAATATAATGACGTACAAATATAACGCAATTTTTCGGTGTTAACGACTCCTATATGGTACATGAATGGAAATGTGTGCGCGTATAACCTTGTAGTAAAAAGAAAGAAAAAAAAAATGTAAAAAAAAAAAGTCGTCGTCCTTGAGCAAGGCAACCATTAAGAGTTTTACAGTTACGGCAACGATACGACGTACTAACATGGTACTAACACCGCAGATAAGTTTGCAATACTGCAGTGCTATACTATATTATATTGTTACATGTACACGAGTAGACCGAGTGTTCTTCCCGCGGTGCAGAAAAGTCACGTTAACCCAATTTGGACGCGACGCAATACAAACTTCGGAAATTATGAATAATATATGTAATGGCGTTACGAACTCACAAAAATCAGCGATCGTAATGGTGTAAGTGCGATGAAACGGCATGACGCGTAGTCACATATTTATATAATATATATATATAAAGCTGGACAGGATGAGAGACCGAACATGTTACGTCGTTACGTGTTTACGTGCGAGACGGAAAAAGGAGTAATAATATTATAGAGACGCGTATTTATGCATATGTACAATAGGTATACTGCAGGCGCACGTGGGCATATAGGGCGCAAAAAATAATCCTAAGGTGTTTTATATTTCTCCATGTTTTTACAATAACACTTTACATAAGGTTTGGCGTTTTGATTATTATTTATATATCCAAATATTTCATCGCGTAGTTCTCGCAATAAGATGGACGGCTAAGATATACATAGAGACAACGGTTGTTCCGATATTTTTCATTCGGAACGTCGAAATCTCATCTTACTGATAGATAGCAAAACGTCTAAGTATTCGATTGAATTTCGTCTTGTGATGCAATAAACAATTCGAACAGTGCGACGTCTACTAGGGGTGGAAAAACAACACACGTCCGCCGTTGCAGCATTTGTGCTAAAAATAGGGGAGAATATTAAGGCTGCTTGGCCTGCTTATAGTCGCAATAAACGTCCACAAACCAAGCATACTTCTTGAGAAGTATATAATTATTCTGGTCTGCACGCGCGCGCGATAAACGGTTATATTATATATCTTTTAAATATTATCAACTGTAACCACTAAGTTAAGTTGACTTTAGTCAGCAAAAATTTATGGTAAAAACAAAGAAGAAAGAAATTGATATATCTTTTAAGCTCATAAGGGTTCGGATTTCAATGCATTTGCATCTTATTTTTAGTATGTCTTATACAATGCTTTTTCAAGCTACGAATGTGTTTCAAATACTCCGTGTTATAACCACAACATTTTTTTGGTGAATTTCTTTACGTTTTTAATACATTTTTAATTTTTAGGACATTTTTGACCTATTTCTCGTATTATGATTAAAAAGTCGACTTCTTTGAAACATAAGTATTACGTAATATAAATTATTTTCACTTTAAACTTAACATTGCAGGCAATCCAGTTTTAAATTAGACAAGGTTGAAATTTATCTTTACTGTCACACCATCCAATTTTTTACTCATTTTTTTTATATAATATTTTGAATTTATTTAATAAATAGTATATTATATTTTAAAAGAGCATCATGGTTTGACATTTTTAGGATAATTTTCTTAGAATTTTTAAGCCATAAATGCATTTGCAAAAGGACATAATTTATGTCCGAGCCCTATTCATAACGAACGCAACGGGTGCTATTAACGCGGGAAGAATTTCAGCATAGGCGAGCACGGAAAATGTTGTCGTCGCGATTCCGCGTACACCTCGAAAACCATTATTGCGCGTATATTATACGACACCTGGTACACATAGTTAGTGGCGCCGAACCCCATTAACAAGTGTTGTTAAAACAATAGCTTAAATAGGATGGGTGGTCCTAGGTCCTTAGCCCCTAATGGCATAGGCGTGTCCAGACCTTGGTGGCCGGGGAGGCACAAGACATTTTTAAATCAGAAATACCTTTTTTTTTTTTAGTTATAAACGTTTTATATATCTATAGATTTTTTTGTTTTAAAACATAAATTACGACGTTTTTAAAAAACAAATAATTTTTATAAATAATAAAATGTACTGATCTTGTGACTTTTTTTTTCTCCTGGCATGATTTTTTGTTGGACACAATCCGCCGATGGGGGGAGGAGGGGGCGGTGCCCACTCGGCCACCCCCGTAAACACGCCTATGCCTAATGGTCATAGGGACCTACAGTAGCTAGGACCTAGGAATATAAATTCCAGTAATCAATAATATCACAGATACAAGCCGATAGGGTAAAAAAAGACTGCAAAAGGCTGCCCCATAATATCGCGTAGGTATAGTATGATAATAAATAAAGTAATATTATAGTAATAATTTTAGTCTGGTTGGGACATTTTCGGTGGGTAGGTAGGTACCTTCTGAAAATAAATTTGACAAATAGCATTTTTTTTTTTTTAGAGCTCGCGGCGCCGCTGCATATAGTGAGCATAGGCGTAAAATGTTGCGCGTAAGAAAACGCAAAGCATATATACGTGTGTTGGTATGATGTTACGTACCCTTCGCAAGTGATAATGCCGTAATGAAGGCCCGTGGCCCGATCGTCGCAGATCATGCACACCATCGGTTGGTCCTGTTCGTCGGCCTCCTCCATTTGGTGGTACGCGTTGACGGGCGCGGGTTTGTTGTCGCCGTTCGAGGCGTTCGTCGGCCATCCCGCGCCGCCCGTAGTGGCCGTCAGGTTGAGCGCGTGCATCTGATGCGTGGCGGCCACCGGCAGTTGGGACAGGTCACCGGCCCACAGCCGTTCCATGTTGAGCGGCACGTGAAAGCTCTGCTGCTGACCACCGCCGCCGCCGCCGCCGCCACCACCACCGGTATTTCCGCCACCGTTGGCCACGCTGCCGGCCGCCGCAGACGTCTGCTGGCCGCTGATGGGCCTGAGGCCGGGCATGTGGCTGATGACGGACGCGGCGTCGTGGCCGGCGGCCACGCCGAGGTTCAGCAACAGATGAGCGGCCGACTCTTCGCTGACCACCGGCGACGGGGACGGTGACGACGAGGACGATGTGTTGTTGGACGACCACGTGGCCGCGGACGACCAGTACGGCGAGCCGCCCGTTGACGTGTGCACGGAGCCGCTTCCGGTGCTGGCCGGCGACGTTGACTGTTCCACCGTGCCCGGCGGACTGGACCAGATCATTGTCCGTACGCCACCTGTGAACACACGTACAAACGTCAGATTGTAATATGATATATGAACAGACGTATTAATTAATTAATTTCCGTATACAGGGTATGCAACTCGTAGATGTTGGCCCATCCACCCCAGTTGTACGGTATTTACGTATTCCATGTCATTATTTTATTTAACATTCGCGTTGGATTGTTTTATGGTATTATCATCTCACTTTTGATTAGTTTCCCGTCGCAACAGGTTGTATATAAAACACTATTCGTTTACCATTTGTTCAAAAATAATAGATATGAATCCCACGTGCAATAATTATAATGTTATATTGTCTAATGATTAATGTCAAGTCGTTTGATCGTATGCATACGACGTATATATTCTACATTCCTGTGTTGATATATCGATCGGAAGAAATCACGAACGGGACAAAAAAAAAAAAAAAAAAATTCTGCACAATATATATTACCTCTCACACCCGCTGAGATTTAGTGATAGCGGTAATAGGTATATTAATAAGTAATACGATCGAGGCGCACGCAACGGTGTAATATGGTATTTATTTCGTCACGATATTCACGTACACGTGGACGATCGAAACCAAGTCGGGCTCCCTCCGATGACAAGAGGATAGACGACTGCAGTACTGCAGCACGAAATGTTTTTGCAAAAATTCACCACGTTCTCCCATTTATTATTAAATTTTGTATGGAACGCGCGCGTTGGACATACTTGCACGAGACGACCTATAGTCGGCGCACCGACCCCACACTTATGTAACATCGCGCGATGATAATACACGTTATTTCACAAAACTGTATTGTGCACATTACAATGCGCTACAACGGTCAGGACGTGACGTTCTACCGCGAACGCGAAAACCACGAGTTGCACAACAATCTGTGCCGGTCGCTGGTTCGCGCGCACTCACCTGCTTCGCCCATGATGACGGTGGGCGCGGACCGAGTGGTCCGCGGGGGTATGGCGGCCGGCGGTTTCATGTCGGTGTTGGCGGCCGCGGCGGCGGACGCGAATCCAGCGCCGCCAATGAGCTCGGGCCGGACACCGTTGATGCGGCACACGGACAGCACGGACGCGGCCGCGGCTGCTGCGGCCGCTGACGCGGGCGTCGACGTCTGCGTGCCGGTGTTCCAAAATGCCGACGACACGGACGTGACGACGGACTGCCTGCGCTGCTGGTACTGTTGCGTGACAGACATCGAGTCGTTGGCGGATGGTGACGTGTTCCTGGGCGACTGCTGTTGCTGCTGTTGCTGTTGCTGCTGCTGCTGCTGTTGCTGTTGCTGTTGCTGCTGCTGCTGCTGCTGCTGCTGCTGCTGTTGCTGCTGATGGTGGTTCTGATGTTGCTGTTGCTGCTGGTTCTGATGTTGCTGTTGCTGCTGGTTCTGATGTTGCTGTTGCTGATGCAGCTGCAGGTGATGGTGCTGTTGCGGCGGTGGCGTAGTCGTCGTTTGAGCTGACGACCACGTCAACGGCGACGAGGATGGCTGCGGCGGTGGCGGTGATTTGACCACGCAACTCAACGGGCTGGTCATCACCACCGACTCGCGCCTTTGCTGCTGTTGCTGTTGATGCGCCGCCGCTGTGGCCGCTGCGGCCGCAGCTACAGCCGACGGCGACGACCGTCCTCCCGTCTTGTTGTCGGCCACCGTCCCGCATTCGTACACCGTCCCGCCCATGTCCTTTTTCTCGTCCAACATCTCCTCTTTTACTTGCACGCGTTCTCCCATGTCATTCGGGTCCTGTCCGCTGTCCATGGTCATGCTGCCGCATTCGGGAGACGACGTCATCCTATGTATAATACGTGCAGACGACAAATTGGTTAGTGCTATTAACGTTTTGTAATATGTTTATGAATCGTTGGATCAATGGCGATCAAAAGTTGTGGGGGGGGGGGAATGGATCCACCGGCCGTGACATTTTTCCGATACTTATAATATTATAAATACAAAAATAAAAATAAATTGCATATAAAAAATAAATCCGCATCCCCCCCTTCTCCGCCCCCTAAATTATTTGACCGTCACTGCGTTGTTTTACTAATCATTATTTACACAGGGTTATAACTGTTAATTATTGTCATTGCGCATTAGTAATATAAGTTATTATGCTATTGACTTCATGACTAACGTGATGTGATCGTTGTAGGTATACAACGACAAGGGATACGTGCAGTATGACATCAGAGAACACGCGCCAGAGTTCGACAAACTTTAACCGATTAATTTTCACCGCGAACCCATCGAAAATGAAGAAATCTCCTTGATGTCGGTATACAAATTTCGTTAGGTGATATCCACCTCTTTCTTTTAAGTTTTTACTATTTAATTACTTTCTAATAGTCTGCATCATCTACCCACTCTTTTCTTCCTCCGCATCACCACAATAATACTGCGATCCCGGCAGAAATCAACCAAAGTCATACCGTATTTTTGACAATTGATAACAAATTAATGAATTAAACTGCACACAGATCGTATGTACAGAATATACTTGTGATAATCATGAAGTCGTGAACATTACAGTTTTATTTTCCAATTCTCACAACTGTTTTTTTGTTACGTTTTTTTTTTTTTTTTTTTTTTTACGAGAAGGAGTAAAATAAAAATACATGTATATTTATTTATTACGTATTTCGAAATCTATACGACTATGTCCGCATGTTTTTCGTATATCACACGATTCGTGTCACACAACCCCAGTTCAATGTTACTATTACTATTATATTATTATTATTATCAAATGCTTAAATTCGTACCTATCCATTGATATGATTAGACTGGGCGACGGTTCGGATCTATCCATTCGGCTAGATGGAGATGCTGGGCCAGCAACGTCTGGTGATGAAGTACTCGTGTCCGCTATGCTCTCGCCTGTGTACAAATATATAAACACAAAATGTTAAAACACTCGCGGGGCTTGGTTTGCGATAGTATTGTTTAAGATATATTATGATATTGTATTATACAGTTTCGTATTGGCCGTATTGAATATATAATATTCCCCATTTAAGACGCAGATAAGATAAACAAACATTTTCAACTATACTCCTTATTAGAACACGCACTCATTAGGATTGTAAAACATATGCAAGTGCATATACGATACGAACCATTACCGAATGATGCCTGATTTTTATACAAATTTAACATTGTAAAAGTACAAAAAAATAAAATAAAAATACGTCTATGCAATGGTTTACGCTTTCATCGAAATAATAGTAATAGTAATCACTTTGGTATATTGAATATTCCCGTGACCATAATACAATATATAATGTGAGGGTGAAATCTCACTCGGAAAACGAGAAAAAAATGTAGAATATTTTGTTTTGAATCACAAGACATTTATTATTATTATGATTATTACGCATTAGGTATTATTATTGTTGTTGTCGAGAAGACGATACTGGTCAATAGGTCAACGGATATTTTCTGGAGAAAAAGGATACTATGCCTATAGGAACCAATATAATATACCAAAAGAAATAAAAATGACATTACGGAATTAGGTCAGGTCAGTTCTCATCATGAATACCACGTGGGTGAAAACACGGTATACGCACAAAAAACTACCGTGACAAACCCGTGGGGTTGTGGTTCCCATGACCTTATATACAATGGAAACCAATGTCCTATTGACGTCCTGATATATTTATTACCGCAGCAATGGTATTGCAGGCTACCATTTACTGTACTATTATACATCCTTCCCCAATAAATAAATAAAGCAACTCGAAAAGAATCATACGGACGAGGAGTACTTATGTACCGTTTGCTGTCAAAACAACACAAACGTCGAATCTGGGATGATGTCGATTTGCTTCGGTCACTAGGTTAAGTATTTTGTTCCTGCCGGGGGTCGACTTCAATTAATAAAGACATGTCGTCACGGTTCAACAATACGGCAACTGGTGTTATTTATTATACAGTCTTGATATAAATGTAAATAATGAATTTTAAACATTCTTGGTTAACGCGCGACCTGATGTCTGCCGTACACTCGCACTTTTTCAATATTTTGAATTTATATTAAATCAAGAAAATCACTTTGGTACATTGTTAATATACTATATGTCTATATGTTATACATCGCCTTACAGTAGGTACATCACGTATGTTATTAATTATTGTGTTTAAAATATTATTATTTTTAATTTAATTATTAATGTACCATTCTGTGTATGATAAAAACAAAACTAATTGATAAACATTTTAATTTTATAGTTGACATTTCAGAGGGTAGTATTTTTTGTTTATTTGTATAAATGTTATTATAAGAACGTTGTGTCATCAATAATTTAATTTAATTAAATCAATAAACAAATATAAGTGATTAATTTAGTAGAGCATACCTGCACCAAGATGAATTTAATGAAAAGAAATTGTATCATAGATTTTAATAAAATAATATAAAAGTCATCAAAAAAAGCTTTGTTGTATATAGTATACAATAATATTTAATGTATATTATGTAACATATAACATGCAAATGTTAACATTGATATTTAAAAAGTGGAGCTATATAACACCATATTTAACAGGATTGTATGTAAATGCAAAATATGGATACGTAATAACAAGCTTTTATGTAACAAGTGGACATTTTCGAATACAACGCTTAATCAAAGTTTCAGATATGTCATGTAGCGTTGCGCGCAGCTTAAATAAAAAGTAAAAATGTATACCATACACCAATATAATGGGTACCTACACCATTATAATTAATTATCAAAACCAATTCGTAAATTTCTATACAGTAATCAGTGTTACCTATCACAATGAGGCAAATAAAAAGATTTTCAAAATGCAATCGAATCTGATCTGCCTGGTATTAATATTAGATAAACCCATATACAATTTTATTTACTATGTTCTAAAATTTAAGATATAATCGTGCACCAAAATATTACCGAAATATAAAAGAAAATACGTTTTCAAGCCGTACAGGCCCGTTAAAAGAGTAAAATATCTGAACTCTTACCGTCACTGCTGCACCTTGAATCTATTTTGCGCCTCTTCAGTTTCAGGTCTTGAAACAGACTCATGGTACTCAGGTCACACGGGGTACTTGTTAGGGTCATAATTCCTGTTCAACAAATATATCATTACGATTATATGTAAGTACGGCCAAAGGAAAACAATCAATATAAACAGGGGCAATATGTGGTGTATATATATATATATATATGTAATACATGGGATGTCCCGTGAACCGCACGTGTACGATGATGGTTATCACTATATAATATTACGCGTATTTACAACAATTGCAGGACACAACACAACGTTTCATTCACATATACAAAACACACTCACAAACGCAAAAAAAAAAAAAAAAACAAAAAAAAAAGAAGCAAAACATTTAATAGGTAGTGAAGTGATATTATTATAAAGTATATATTATACATGTAAACAAATTCAACAATTACCTCACTTAATGTAAATATGTTTAATAAGCCGTCGGAAACGATAATTCAATATTATTTACGTAATAATAAATTCGTGTAAAAAACAATTCGCCCCGTAACGTAGCGCGAAGAGTGATCAAAAACAACAATCATATTGCCCGTCGACACGACGAGTGTGGGAGGAAATGCTATATCATCTACTGACACCGTGCAGCGCGTTCGGTCTCCCAGCAAATACTGTCACTTTCTCTTCAATCTTTTGTCACACGAGCACGAGCACGCCCCACGACGCGAAACACCCGCGCCACGGCATCTCTCTCTCTCTCTCTCTCTCTCTCTCTCTCTCTCTCTCTCTCTCCGCGAACGGGGTAACGCCCAACTCCATACGATTACGATAACGGCGGCGGCGAAGACAACGATATATGTGATATACGCCGTACGATCCAAGGATAGCTACCGCCAATGCGTTCTATTGGTTTTTCGTTTTGCTTTTTGGACACGGAGGAACACAGAAAAAAAAAAAAATCGAAAAAATTCCGGAAAACCCCGGTTTACGCGAGATGAATTCGCGAGCGACAAGTCCGCCGCGGAACTACCGCGAGAGCAGATGGCGCGTTGCAGCCGCAGCAACACAGTGCCTGAGTATTAACACGGTGCATCGTACTACTTGCTTCATAATGTTACAAACGTTCATTAGTCTTTAAAAGTTCATTTCCCGTTAAGTATTTGCTGAGTCGGTTGAATTTTTCGATTTTTTTATTTCTTTCGAAACGATGATTTCCGTTTTTCCCATCTGACGGTACACCGCGACAACGATTCGGATTGAAAATAATATAAAGTTTAACGACGACGGAGACGACGACTAAACTACAGCGGCCCCGCGTTATATACGTATAATCGATGACGATCGGTTCGGGAATGAGCTGGTGTTACGCGGCGTCGTCGTCGGAGAAAATCGAGAAAGAAAATAAAATGAACACGCGGCGCGGAGGCTTGTGCAATCTGTCTGTTTAATGCAAAACGAACGGTTTTTTTTTTTTTTATTATTATTTATTTATTTTTATTTTATTTATTTATTTATTTATTTTTTTTTTTTGGTGGGACCAACGGCCAATGGTAGATGAGGCCACAGCCGGCGAATGATGACGGTGAGTGTGTATGCGTGTGCGCGTGTGTACGTGTGTTTGTATCGCGTGAAGGTTATAAGTGGGGCCGCCGCCGCTGCCGCCGGTGTAAACGAAGAGGGAAGAGGTCGGTAACCTGCGCTGTGGTAAGTAGGTCAGCGCAGTGCGAGTTCGCCCACCCGTTCGGCGGCAGTGGTATATCGCCGTTACCGCCGCGGCCATATATTTAAACATCGTCAAAACACACGCGCTAAATATATATACACACACATTTGCGACAACCGCATATCACCATCACTGTCATCATTATACCATCCTTCTTGGATTTTTTCACCCCCCCCCCGTAGTTGTCACCACACCGGAGTAAATGCTTGACAAGTCTTGTCTTGAGAATACGACGTACTTACGATGTTTTGAAAGAAAACCCATCGTTTAGACTGCTCCTTAACCAAAGCTCATATTGTATACAGTTGTAGGTACCGAGTTGTGAAAACATTTTTTTTTGCAGAGTAATATTAGAGAAAAAACACACGATTTAAAAATCAACATTCGACTAGATAATATTTTAACAATAAACTATAGTTTCTCTTAAAAGCAACCTAACAAACTTTTCACTTATTAGGTTCGAAATCAAGACGTAGAAGTAACTAAATAACACATTCGAATAATACTAAATCTATATACGGTACCTTTTTAGCGTTGCCGCCCTAAACGGCTAAACACACACATACACACATACACGAGCAAAATAATATATTCGGTGACGGGATCGAGTATAAATTACGAGTTCGCCGAATATTACTTAGATTACACAACTCTGTGAGCATGAAAAAAAAAAAAAACAATCGTGTGGACGGTTTTCGATTGTTTTTATTCTTCGATTTGTCGATTCGCCATAACAACCATATATTATAATATGTAGAGAGAAACAAACGAACGGTTTCGACCATTATTATTATTATTATTATTATTATTATTATTATCATCATCACCAAACCGGATTGCCAAGCAAAACGAAATTCGTTCGTACGTTCTTTTTATTCTGTTTATGTAATACGCATTTCACTCACTGGTTACATCTTTCGCAGGTATCTAAGAGGAACCTAACCTATTTATAGGAACATCGTCTACTGCAACAGCGTGACGGCAACGCGAACAACCGCGGCGCGCGCGTTGGCTGGACGAAAAAAAAAACTGTAAAGAAAAGTTGAATAAATTATTTAAACGTCATACTTTGAACTACACTCTGTACACGCGTATGATAAATATCGATTTTTGTCCACGATATCGTTACTACACACAAGTAGGTATGCCGGCGATATATTAAGCACCTTATTATTGTAACAAAGAGGCGTTAGTTTTGGCTGCGGAATAATATTTCTCTATATATTATTCCACGCGTTCGGAAATTTCTTTTCGCGGCTGTCACGAGAAAAAAAAAATTAAATGAATGGAAAGGACTCTAAAATAACGCGTATATACATACTATATAATTATAAGCGATCGCAATATACACGTATACACACGCGATATGTTCAATCGTTATGATACGCGCGCGACACAGTCTGCAATGTTTTATTCCTAGGCATTCTTTACGCGCCGGACCGTGTCGAGTCTTGGAGGTTTTGTTTTGTCCGAATGTCCTTCTAGTAAATTACGTCCTTAATATACGGTTAGGTACGGCGTACGCCGCGCCGCGATATGCCTTAGACTCTACGAATAGGATAGGTAAATACTGTTACTATAATAATGACGTGTATTCACATCCCCCGAGCGAGTGAATTACAAAACGTACGTCGGAGACGCCCGCGCATAAGAGTGTTGGTGGGTGGGTGCAAACTGCAAAAGTTGTTGACCGGTGTGAGCACTGCAGCAACGTTGTATAATAATTTATACATATAAATCTCAGGTAGAGGATCCGCACAATCGGCGTAACCCCTCCCGATCCGGGCGATAGTTGTACATAGTTATATATTATTATCGTTTATACGTATGTAACAGCTATTGTAATTATATGTTACGCGAGTGTTGTCAGATCATTAGCTATGCTCAGTAAAAATAATAGTAATAATAATAATAATAATAAAACAATAATCGGTATAATAAAATTATATAGGTCAAATTTGTTTTCCAAACGTTCGTTTTATATCTGTGATATGACGTCATATTCTAGTATATCACCGTCGGATTCATCAGTTGTTATTTCCGATGCGATGATAATACGCCCGGGCGCGATACCATCACCTATACACCGAAGACATTGGTCATATAATATAGTTCATAATAAATAATACTGTCGCATGTACAGAACGAATTAATAATTAATAAATACAAGACACGTGTCGTTATTGTAGGCTGCAGGTCAGAAAGATACGTGATGGAATATAAACAATATAAAATATTGATGATTTCCTGACGAGAAGATATAAAATCGTTTGTCGGTTTTTGCGTATTTTCATCCAAGTGTGGCCCAAAAACTTGAATTCGTTTCGTGTATACAACTAATGTATATAACCACCCGAAAAACAATAGTAAGTACGCCCAATTATTAGTACAGCACTTTTTAATTATTATGATTAAAATTTATTATGTTGTTATTATTATTATCATCATCATTTATAACTTGAGGTTTCGACAATTATTATTAAAGCGCACAGCGACGTTTCGTCGTTTCACAACTCGAACCGAATGTTTTTTATTTTCGTTAATCCGTTTGATCCACGTACTACGCGCATAAAGGTATTATTACATTTTGTTTTTTCTTTATGACCAATCAAGTTCATGTTCACGAATCGTTGTGTGTTATATGCATATATACTTGTACATGTATAGATGTATTATATTTTATTCCGCGCCTATTACAAATAATGTCAGTGGCGGTATCAAATGTAAAAATGCGACACAAGCCAAAAGCCGATCGTACGAAAATAGAATACTTCTTGGAAGATAATTCTACACAACAGACATGGGACATTTTCGGCCAACAACTGTGACATACATTCAAATTTAACATAATATATTCCCCCGACTGTAATATGTACACACACTCTTCCAACGTTCGCTGCTAGCGCGCGCGTTTCCGATGACTGTACGAATGATACATGTTGCATGTACACGACAATGATACGCACCGCGGCCCGGATGCGATTCCGGCATCCGGCTTACACCTGTACACAGGCTGTATATTAACATCCACCCTACGCGTGACCAAGACGCGTTTTTTTTTTTTCTAGGATGTTATTATTATGGATTTGATACGTATATTGGCGTTTGAATTTAATATTATGTTCAACAATCGCGGTTTGACTGTAAATCAACAATCATCCACCAAGGTCTGCGCAATTGAGTGCAATGAAATAATAAAAAAAAGTGAAGAAAAAAAAAAGAATAAATGCTTTTCTGACACATATTTTGTGGAACATCAACATCGATTGTTATTTATATTTAGTACTTACTATATACGTTGTGCACAAAAATAATCATAGAACAGTCATTGTTGTTTTTTTTTTTTTTCTAAACAAAAAAGTGACCCAAGTTTAGCATATTATATACGAATTTGCACACGTAGCCATTACTCAATGTATAAGCCGTTTAATTTTTTACACCACTATAATCCACGTAATCGCATAAACACATTGTCGTCATGTCGGACGTGAACGAAGTAGGTAGGTATGCATGTAGAAGTATAGAAGGTGTATAAGTACACGAAAGAAAAAAAAAAACTATTTCACTCAGGATTTCGACGAATTATACCGTCAGGTGCTGTTGTGAGGATTATTTTTTCGGCACCTATAAGAATATAAAGATAAAGTATAAAAAAAATAAATTAAGCAACGTTTTATCTTTGCGTATATTTTTTTTCGCGTTCAACGTTTTAGTCCGGTTTGAGCGATAAGAAGAAAATAAAATAACCGGCTGCCTATATCATTGGAAACGAGTTCAAGGCAAAACGGGCGGCAAAAACCTCGCACCCGTTGTCGGCCGGCCAACGACCCGGCGACCGAGATCTCGGTTAGTGCAAAGGTCGTTTCATGCCGTATTTTCGTCCCCACTCTCATTTACAGATCCATTTGGTAATATAATAATCAATGGCCATAATTAGTTTGGCCGTCATCTTCCAAACGATTTGTATTTGCGAAAGATTTCCATTACATCTATGTGTACAAATATTTATATCATTTATTATACGCATAATGATTTGGATTTTTAATTTTTATCAAAACATTCACCGTTAATTGTTCACGACGGTGTTAACGGAGCATCGAGCATCTGCACATATAGGTTTCTATACATCATATCTAAGAAATTCGCCATCATTTCCTTTAAAATTTTAACACCACATTTCGTAATATTTTCATTAGGCACAGGTGTATATAATATCACAACGTATACATCCGCAACATAATATTGTATTTTAAACGTGTTATTGTTGTTATGTTAATCCGTTAAGGTAATCGGCAATATAACTCCATTAAACAAGATTGAAAGTTCAAATTATTATTTTTATTTTTTATTAGGATAAAAATATCTTTAACATTATTCAGAGTACTTCAATTTTGCGTTATAATATGTGCATGATGATATCCAAGTAGCAATAATTGTTTAACTTTTAAAGCAGTGAACGATACCATACGGATAACGAGACTCGAAACAACTTACAAACTAAATGTTCTAACTAATATAGGCACTATAAAAGAGTAATGGCTTAAAATACATTTTTACTTACATCAAATATTTTCCATTAGAATTAACAATTTTGTTATATAGGAACACATTTAATATTAAATTATTAAAAGCCATGTCTGCACTGGTATTATTAGTTCATTTCACGTAACTTCATTTTTTTTCAGATACACTCAGTTAGCATAGTGTTTTGATAAAACTGTACTTGAGCCTTGGATCAATTTATTTAAAAAAAAGTCTACTTATGAGAAATAATGACTTTTTAACGCACAAGATATCTACTATGTATGTATACACTTTAAACTATATTATCACAATACACCATTGTCGTAGTACAAAACAAAATAAAACCAACTAAAAGAAAATAAATTTTGTCTTGTTTTCAACGACGTTATTTATTGTAAAAATGACATCATTTTTACTTTACTAAATTAATATTTATTATTTTATAAATGTACTGACATAAGTATGATGAAATATTTTGTTTTGATAGATATGTTTAAACAGGTTTCCCATTAAGTTCAAATAATTTTTTGAAAAAAAAAAAACAAAAATTCTAAAATTTATAGTTTAGGCATTATATGTTGACTTACAAGTACGCATACTTGTATTATTGCGTGCAATAATATTATAATATAATTCATTATTGATGTTCAGTTTAACAAATAGAAGTTGTTTAAATTCAAGTGTAATTTTGTCTTTTGAGTGTTACAATATTAATTATTTTCAACTATCTCGAAGAGAATATATAATAACATTAAATAAAATATTATTTACATGAACAAAAACTTCCATGTCTTCATAAAAAATAATAATAATAATGTATATTATGTTTTATTAAGCATAATACAGTATATTATGTTCAATGTTCTAGAGATTACAATAATTTATAAAACTTTAGCAATATTGTCGATATTATTTTATTTAAATATGAAATTAAGTTTCAAATTTTAATTTTATAAATTAATTTAGGTAATACTGTAATAATATATGAATATGATTATTGATTATTACTACAAATATGAAAATAATTGAAATTAGCTAGATTTTAATAACTAAATGTATGTACAAAAATTTTTAATTATACATTTTTTAGATAATAGATTAAACTTAGAACATTTAAAATGTATTATTAGATTAAATGATACAAGTAATTGTAATTTTTGATGTACTATAAATTAATATTTTCACACCAAAACGCGTGATATTTAAATTTGAACAATTTTTTTTCTTTTTTTAACTGATATACTTTCAATATTATCAACTGTACAAATCACTTTTTTAATATACAATACTTATATTTTTCAAAATAATGTGTGTTATAATTTAGTTTTAATCTCAAAACATCAAATCTCGTGTTGAAATTTATCAGCAGCAATTATAGTTAAGAAAAATAACACGTATTTAACCCAAAGCACCTATAGTTTGAACTTTTTATTTTTTTTTTCAAACACTACCAAAAATACCGTTACAAAAACAACATCACGCATTATTTTATCTATGTTGTGTTTATTTGGCATGCACGTTATAAAAAAAACAATATCGAACAATAGCTCTATACTATTATAGGTTGTCACAATAAATAGGTCCTTGAAGCTTCAATCTGCCTTGAACCATACCGGCCCAATAATTAATTCCAGCACCGTTTGAGCTATAGGTACACGTTTTACCCACTCATTTAGAGGTTGTGACGTCGACATCCTTCTTAGAGATTAAAATAATAATAATAATAAAGTCTATCTACATCGAACCGAACTATACGAGAACAATATTACCTATATCGTTTAGCATTGACCAAAATAATACATGAATACAACTGATGGGTCACCGAATCAATTAAAACATAAGGTGCGAAGCGTATACACAGTAGACGCCGCACATTCAATCAGTATATGGTTGAATTAATATGTAGATGTAAATATTCGTTCAAAAATATATTAGGTGCGTGTACTATAAATAATAAATATATATATAATAATTAATATTATATGAGTGCGTGTGGATGTGTATACCTACCCATAAGTGTTTTGCGCACAGACAGGTTTGAATTTAGGACGTATAGATAACGAAAAATGTTTAAAATAGGGGGACCACTTATCAGTGGTAAATATAAAACAATAAACACATGGCGAGAAATGGTTGAAAATGCTTTGATAACAGATAAAATGAAATTGTTGTTTTAATTGTATTAAAAGTTCGATTACGACATTGCAATAAGACGACGGCGCTTCCAATCGTCGACTCGTAACAACCGGGCCAAGGTTATATTGAAGCATAGTCCTATCACGCGCTTGCACATCAAATAAACGACATACAATGAACTTTACGCACTTCGTTCATTTCCCCTTCCCCTCCTAATCACTTTTTCTACGTTTGTATTATCCAATGTTACTGTTTAGGCTCATTGTGCTTTGTAAATATTCGTTGTTTTTACAATTATTTTTAATTATTTACAATTAATTTTATTTTCAGCTTAACACCGAAATTGATTATTTGCCGTAAGATTAATTCATTAATCAAACTCGTGTTATGAATACCTCATAATGGCACAACATATTATATTAACAAATAAATCACAATTATAATTTATCGTATGATATTTTCCGTCATTTTATTACATTATTCTTAATGCCAAAAGAGCCCACTCAGTCTGTTATAAATATCATATAGGATACGAATCAAAACTTTTTAAATCACGAGTTGTTAGTTGACATATTTTGAATTAAATTAATCGTATGCTCTTTATCCAGCGGTCTATTTTAAACAAACGCTTATTAATAATAAGAAAAAAAAAATTAAAAATTAAAAAAAAAAAGATTCCAGCAGTGTAAATATTTCGGCAGATTAGCAATTGCACAGGAGATATTTATCTTATATTTCCATAATTCGTTATACTCGATGTCCCTGGACTAGTTGCACGAAGGTGGATACTAGGAAGGTCGTAGAGGGTCAAAAACCTCGATAAAGTACTTTTTCAGAATACGGTCACGTTGTGTTGTTGTTAATATATTTAGTAATTTGTTGAATGCTTGTAAAAGTAAAAACAGTCCCGTTCAACCGAAAAATACCCATATATTATATTGAGTAAGTGCACACATAACTTAAAAAATATAATCATATCCCACACATTATAATGTTAAATCATAACCAATTTGAACGACGGTTTTACATTAGTATATTTATGACATGAACCTGAAAAGAACGGGTATAATATCATCTTAGTTAAGGTTCACTGAAAATTAAAGGTATACTTGTTTTGTCCAACGCCTGTGTCATTTTATCTTAATCTTCTCGGGTCTTCCTCTTACATTTAACACTGCTGTTTCAAAATCTTTTTTTCCATTTGAATTCTAAAACACAACCGTAAAAGCTTTTTAGCTCAATTGCAAACATGTTCCGTCCTCCACGCTTTTATATTTTTTAACAAATATAATTAAATTTAAAATATAAATAAAAAAAAAAAATAATAATAAAAAATATGTATTTATGCAAAATGTTAGCTAAAACTATTTGATTTCTGAACCAAATAGGTTCTCAAAGTATAATCATTACGAACTATGGTTTTGGTTAGCTAACACCTGGCTACACTGGTTATAGCCCAAGGCCTGCGCGCAAAAGTGAAAGTGACAAACTAAGCGGCATTGAGCCAGTCCATCTACGTTAATGTTAAGGAAGGCGTTTTGATTATGCAGGTTGTGGCAATGTAGAGACTAGAGATCATTGAACTCAAAAACAGACAAACATTCTGAGAAATCTAAAAAAATCTTTGTGTTATACATGACAATAACCATTCACATACGAGAAACAAAATCCAACACTATATACATTGTAATCAATCGAAAGAAAAATTTAACTCAGAATAATGTAATTATATAGTACAAACATCACATGTATAGTAGAGTAAATGTACTACTATATATCAATTTGAAAAATAACAAGAAGATCATATTTTAGTTATATTTTTTCAGAAGTCATACGTTCATATATTAAAATATGTTAAAAATGTGTTATCTTCGAATAAAGTTATTGTAGGTAACAAAATATTTACTTCACCCAAAATATTGCGATAAGTATAGTGTGATGGAATTGACTTCAAATGTAATACAAAATTATATAATAAATAAGAGTTAAATTAATATGTTAACAAATTGTAGTTTCGGAAAAATTAATGAGGTGCATAGCTTTTAGTTTGCAAAGTGAGTGTATTATACAATAAAGAGAGTGGATTCTCCTCATCAAATTTAATGGAATCCATGAAATATATACATTTTATTATGCTCGAACCGGTTTTAATGATAGAATGAATGATTTATATTTAATTATAAAACGTCAACCGTATTTTTAAAGGATCCTATATCACTAGATAGTGAATATCCTACCCGATTTTCGCCATTATTAAAGTCACTTAATATTTATTTACAACCGATTTGCTTTTTAAATTTTAATTTATTTTGCTGGTTATAAATGTTATATTAAAAAAAAAGAAAAATACCGAAATATTTTTGTAAGATTTATGAAAATTATAGCCAAATTAGTAATGTATTTTTTTTTTCGGAGGAAAACAATATTGCGTACTGATGAACATCAAGGTTACAAGACAATCTCTATTGCAACACATGCATAGAATGCAAAATAGGATCTTTTGGCGTTCATAAAAACTATTTATAAATAGGTTCCTTGTCATGTGTATGAGTTTGTTTGTATAACAATTTTACCGAATGGTATCTACCTACCGGATAAATTTGTTTGCATAAGATTCAATTCAGGATAGTCAATAATTACACAATTCATTTTTGAGTTATAAATTGATATAGTTATTAATGTAAAACTAAAGATCTTAACAAAGTGCAATCATCCTCTACAAAATATGCCATTTTAAATTAGAATGAAGTGAATTGGAAGTGTTAAAGATCAACTATTAGGTATACTTTATTATTAAGTATATTTATGTATAACAACAGTACCATTCAATTATTATGTAAACACATGGGAAAGTCTTGATAACTACAATGTTAATAATATATGATAATTAATCTTTGGTGTATACAATTCAGTTGACCAATCTATACCTGCAGTTGGTGAATCTACAATAAGGAAATGCAACCACAATTGACCTTATCCAAGGTTTTAGTATTCCTATAAGGAGGTCATTTATGGTATCAGTTCTAATCCATTAGATACGATAATTCAATTGAAAATCCCAATTAACAATATAACTATACTCGGTTGTAAAGTTACAGTGATGTCTGTTTATTCAAAACATCATAAATATTTTATAATATGGATCTCAACTTTGAAATTATGGTTAAATCATTATGGTTGCAAAGTTGTTTTCAATGTGATCTCCGACAAACATACTAACAAAAAGTATGAATTTAAAGCATACATAATATGTTTTGCGAGTGTACTTATATAGACAACTGCAACACGCATTATATCTCAACAATGAATAAACAGCTAAATGGTCGGAGGTCATTACCATTGGTATAAGTGAATATCGTTAAAATATAAATATAATATTATTGTTCACAGACGCATGTGTTGATGATCGTCTAAAAGAAGTGGTGCATAATTTTGATTTAGTTCGGATGACTCCCTTATACAACGCTCATTCGCTCATGGCCATATTATACAAAATATTTGTAAACTACGCCGTACAGATTTGAAGAAACCGAACGAGGAATACTGCATATTATCCAAAACCGTCGAGTGCAATGGAATTAGTTAATATTGATGTATAAAATGTAAGATTTATTATGCCAGAAATTCTTGGAATAAACAAATCCTCGTCGCCATTGACCCCCCGTGTGGACATACGAGAGATTATTTCATTCGTTTATCGACGTGAAAATCTTAATGTTATTGCGAACTGGACGAGAAGATACGCGGGAGAAATATATTTCGGTCAACAACCTGCATCCGAATTTCGAACATATTTATCTCGTGTTGTTTGTTAAAATCAAAAATAGCACATTTGTCAGTGACGCCCGTGTAATGTACGCACGTATATAACCATGCGATTTGCATCACGCTGAATCCATAATACAATGACCTCGGCAGCACCGGGCGAAAACCACGGTAAATATTAACCGATAGAAATTCGTTGCGCACAAAATATACTCTTCGTATAATCAAACGGTGTGGGTTGCAAAAAATAAAATGATTAACTGAAACTGTGATTTCCGAAAGTCGAGCACCACTAACACAAACGGTCAAATCATGTAAATTTTTATATGGGTAGTGACTGTTTTATATTGCTTGTGTAAACGCCATGTAAACAATATATTATAATACAAGGAGTATAGATGTATTGTGAGTTTGAACACGGCTAATGGCGAACAACAATATATTATATTTTATCTACGAGTTATGTCCGCAAACTGGAACGTTTGCAGTATACTTTAAATTGGAAATCGGGGGCGGGGCATGTTCACATAAAAGTTGTCCAAGCCCCCTCAGAATTCGATGGAACATTAATCGTCGTTTTATGAGTATATTGAGGTGGGTGTGTATGTATTTTGAATTTTGTTTAAATAATGTTTTTTTTTTTTTAAAGTGTTTAGATCGATTTAATATATTCTCTATTCCTGACAGTGAAAATGATTTGATCATATGTAGCTATTTATTATGGTTTATAACACAAGGTTGGAATCATTTTTTTTAAATAATCCTGCAGAATGTTTTTTTTTTTGTAAGAAATGATTGGATTTCTCTGTTAATCAATCTCAGATCAACTTGAATAGGTTTTTAACAAGTTTATCGGTCGTAGATAGGTATATACTATAAAGTGTAAATATGTATTACATAATATTATTACCTAGTAGATACTGTATGTTTCGGACACGCGGGAGAAAGCATTAATTCTTTTGTCGTGTTTAAATATTTTAAAATGACACGTGAATGAGAAAAGCCTTAAAGCCCTGTACGGTATACAATATAAGTATGTTATATAGGTTCTCCCTACTTATGCATACTCAGATGGAACCGCGTGGTATTGTATATTATTCTGTATACCTATTCGGACGGGTTGGTTTCGATTCGAAGAAGTATGATGCGGGGACGCGGCGCGCGCGGGGAAGCATCAAGTTTTTACGTGCGGTAAGTTTTAAGGTCACGTTCAAGGCGCCCGTCGTTTGGGAACGTCCTCCTCCACGTCCGTGTTCTATATGATCGTGTATATACATAGTGGACGACGCTAGAGACGCACGCGCATTAACATCGCAGCTGCTGCGAGCGCATAATATTATTATTATAATATTATTAAGTATTATAATATTGACCAAAACGTACCTTAGCGACAAGGAATCCATTTGCGGTGTGAACCCGTTGATCGGACAGTTTCGATATAGACACCCGACGATAGGTTATGTGATATATATATATATGTATAATATAATATCGTATCGTTGCGACGTGTATACAATAATAATACGACGTAGGTATGCCGCGTTGTGGAATATATATATAATGTTATATATTATATAATATATAATACGCGTAAATGATACGTTTAATGGTATACGTTGTGATGATAAATGTGTAGAAGAAAGGTTGATAGAAAATTGTTTTCAGACGATCGACGGTGCGACGAGAAAACTTTGAGCACTGCGAGCACGACGACGACGACGGAGCGTGGTACAGAGTATATTGTATTATACGTATATACTATGCACGATGTAGGTGGAAAGTTTTGCGCGAAAAGACGAAAAAAAAATTTAAAAAAACAGTGGTGTTTGCGTGTGAAATGCAACGAACGCGGTACGCGGCGGCGGTCGCGATGCGTGCGGTGTACTATGCGCTTCGAGAGGACGACGACGGCGTCAAGGAACGCGTTTCCGAACCGTCTGAGCCGCAGACACTTTCTCCCGGCCCGGGCATGGTCCACCGCCGAGCGCACGGATCCTTTCTCCTTTCGTCCGTCGTCGTCGTCGTCGTGTTTGTTGTTGTGTACCTACAATATACCTATATGTATACCTACTACTACTTCGCTCTTTGTACAATCGCCGTCGTCGTCCGGGGGAATCTATATTATATAGGTACACTATACTAAACATCTCATGTATACTGCGATGGCGTATAAAGAATACAAAATAATAATATTACTATACTTACATCGCGGTATGCGCCGCGTTCGTGTGACCGTATATTTGTCACCCACCGCTGCCGGTACGTATATATAATATTGTTATTATCCACTATGCATCACTCGTGTATTGTATATATCTGTACGACTATACACACACACATACACACACACGCACACACACATACCTACCCACACACGGACGCTTTATCCCCACCCCCGTCAGTCGACTATAGGCCTCGATTTCCGTTGGTGCAGCCGGATTGCAGAGACATAATAATGCGTGTGTATATACTGTAAACGCGACCTATTGCACTTCCGCTTCATCAGCACTTCTGTTGATACTATATAACTTCTCTCATTAGTCGTGAACGGTATCGGATTTATTTGCCACCCACAATCGCGAACTGCACCGATCGGTCGGTATAACAATATGAAAACACAATATTTATACATACAAAAGCGCATTTAGGTATACTAATCAAATAAGCGTATAATACCTATGGTAAACATGTGTAAATTAATAGAGCGGACTGAGTGAAGCGTAGTTTTCAGGTAAACTTGTCCGCCAAAATTTCACAACTTTGGTAAGGATATTATTTACAACCATCATTAGGAAGGACACATCTCATGTCAGGACTTGTATAATGCGGCATAAGAATAAGGTTAAATTTATGTACACATCGCATTCATCGCAAGCATTTAGGCATACAGCCAAATCAGACATTTTACTAAAAGCCTAGGCAAATAGTCAAAGAATTTAGTTTTAATGAGATTTTACTATTAGAATTTTATTCGAGTAGGCATTTAGTTAAATTCCTAATCCAAGTTAGACAAATAATAAAAAAGAAATATTTTTATATTGTTTTAAAGTTTAAACGGTATTTTCTTATTTATTATTTATTGTTATTTTTATCAAAAACTAAAATTGAAAACATTGTGTTGTTCCTTTTAAAAATTATTTTTTAAAAAAAAACGAATAGTTGTAAAGCAACTAGTCATGGTGATAAGGATAAATTTTTGCAGTGTCTGAAAAATAAATAGGTATAATATTCCTCGAAATGCAATCATAATATTTATTAATCATTGTACAACTATTGTAACTTAAAAAAATTATCACTTCACAAAGGCGTGTTTGTAAAATCAAGAATATCAATAGATTTTAAATCAAGGAGTCAAATTGACTTTATTAATTTTCAATCTAAACCTAATAGAAATGATAAATGTGCCATGCATTTGTGAACGAAATGTTTAAATCTTCAAGCACGTCAAAACGATCCACCGACATTACTATATTAATTTACATACACTTCAATCGATAATAATTAAAATCAACATAAAATATTAGGGACCTAGGTAATCAATAAGTGAAAATTATTATTATTACTATATTGTGAAAAACAAAACGCAAAACTGTTTCGATCCTTAATAATGCAATTTTTGAAAAATTATACTTTATTAGTCCTTACCTAAGTTGTAAAGGAACATCTGTGCAAAATCACAAATCTCTAGAGCCTAGACTCAAGGATTTAGGCCCTGCATGGCTGCATTGATATCTCAGTTAGTTTAGCCTTATATATATTTATACATAAATGGCAATAAAGAATTAATAAGATAGCGTTTAAAATAATATGGACGATTTTTTTTAATACTTTCAGCTAACATGAATTAGGTATTTGGTTAAATGCCTAATTTATTACATATTTCTTTGATAATTACATCGATATCATTCTCCATTATTAATTCAATAATAAAGCTAGAGTTTAAAAAGGTTAATGAACTAAAGATGAATGTACTACTCATCCTGTTGTTTTTTTTCTTTCAATAACACACATTTCCTCAAATCGCGCACGCATATCCATTGCAATTGCTTTGGTCATTGATGAAGATGATGCACAACCCTAGAAGAATCTTTTTTCATATTGATTATTGATTCATGGTAATTTAATGCTATGTTTTTTATAATTAAGATCAGAAATATATCTTTAGAATGAGTTAAGGAAAAATAAATAGACTATGGGATAAGCAATTAGGTTATTTTTTATACATAATTTAGTATATTTATATGTATACACGTTTTGATTTTCGTGCCAAGAATTTCATATGGTCTCTCCCACCACTATACGGGATGGAGTCCTAAATAAGTCACTGTGTGTTAAATCGTGTTCCGATAGAACAATGCAATAGCTAAGTGTGTATGTATGTGTGCCAGTGTGTTCGATGATTAACGATTAATTCTTTTTTATTTTTCATTATAACACTGTAGTAATTACATTCAACGGAGTATGTAGTATATAATAATTGAACGATTATTATAGAAAGTCAAATAACAGCATTTCACGAACCAGTGATCTTGAATCGGAGACAAATTTGCACGCGTCCGAATAATAATTAACCAAAACGAAATCTAAACGTGAATAGTAATGTTTATAAATACTTCGATGAATTTCCGACAAATGGTGCACTTCTCAGTAACGGGACGATTGGTGGCCACACGGCGTTTTGCTTCTCATTCTTCCGTCGCCTTGGCGATACAACAAAGACTTCGCTCCGGGGGACGGGGACACGATGTTGTAAATAAAATTAACCCGATGTGATTATTCCATCTATATAGTTTTTTTTATATACAATTTTCTTTAGAGAAATGTACAATATTAAATTCGAGACTGTCGAGTTTCGAGCCAAAAATAATCATTAACTTTCACATTTAGGCACCGTGCAGATATACCGAAAATACAACAGTAAGAATAGAACCAAGTTCTTTAACATTAATCATTAACCACGCAAGTCAACTTATTATGTTTAAGTTTAAGTGTAATGGTTTGGTAAAAAAATATATGCATAATGTTTTAGACTTTATATATAGCTACGCATCGAGTGTTTAGATCTAACATCTATATACATTTTGAAGCCATAGACGAGTAGCAAATAAAACAAGACACCAACATACAACTCATAAATAATGATTTATATTTATATTATTGTTACAATTAACATGAGCGGTTATAAAAAAGTAAGTAATCTTTGATTATGGTATATTAATTTGTTCATTAATTATTATACATCTATCTATTATGTAAAAATCAACCCTATAGGTACCTCTATTAAATATTATAATTTACATGGTAATTTAATTGTAAATAGTCGTTACTCGTTGGAGAAACTACTAAAGAAAATTAATAAAATTATCACTTTGTTTTTCTTGATCCAACCACAATAAAACGTTTTCATTTTGGTGTAGCGTATCATCATCACCAGGACCATACTAATACACAAACGATTAATATTGGGAGGAGTTAATAGTTTATCGTAAAAGATGACTATTCGAATTATAACAACATTATTTTGGTTAATCATACCTAATTATTGTTATGAAGTGAACATCAAATGTATGATTATTTATTATAATCACTCAGATGACGATGATATAGGATTTTTGTTAAATTTTAGCAAATTACACTACTATTTTCCAGTATGTTTATACTGCTAATATGCGTAAATATGCTATTTAGAATTAAGATGTTAAACATTATACTTTAAGTGAAGTAAATAATTTAGTACAGTATATTTTTTACAAAATAAATCTAATATTTTATAACATTAATGCATTATTCAATACAAAATCAAATCTTTTATTAAATCATTTAATAATTTTTTGTTTATACATTTCCTTAATCCTTTTCTCACATTCTAATTAATATATGAATGGTCAATAAAATGGGCACCTATAGTATTAATCATATAATATGAATGGTTTATTATATATTTTTATAACACATAATAATATAAACATTTGTATTTCAGTCTGTAAATACTATTTTTGTTCGAAACGATTAATATTATCAATTACAATTGCATACAAAGCGGAAATAATAGTGAACGAAATTACTTTTCAAAATAATGATAACGTTACGAAGGCCACATATGAAAAATACTACGATAAATATTCGCAGTTATTAATAATGAACCTTTTTCTAGAGTACTTGATGGATTTTCATAAATATTTGCTAATTGTTTTAGAATAGCTAATTTAATGATTACTATTTATCAATTGCTTATAAGTAATGACTAATTATTAATACACGATACACGAATAAATCATATGATTAGAAAATACTGAATCGCTAAATAAGCACAGTTGTTACAATAAAAGGGAAATGGGAATAATAAAAATAAGCTTATAGTCCATAAGACTATGGGATTTCAATAATTTACCTACATTTATGATCTTTAAACTATAATATAAAAATATACTTTCTAAATAAATTAATGGTTTACATCATACTCGTACGATATTAAAACATAATTGAGCATTAAGAAAACTATAGTTGTAAACAGAATAATTATATTCTAAAGTTAATAGTTTATATCTTGTGAAAATCATTGTCATTATTATACGAAATTTGAGGTACTTGTACATTATAATATATACCTATAAACAGTAGTATATACTATATAGTCATTATAGTTGAAGTTAAACAATATAACAATACAATACTAGATTAAAGCTCTGATTTGATTTTATATATATATATATATCACAATAAATTACATTTTGCTTAGAACTCAATCAAAGTTTTAGAAAAACCAGACATTTTGTTATATCGAATAATAATCAACTGCATCGAAAATTATATTTTACTAAATATTCCAACCTCCATCAACCTAATTAAATTGTAGTTATCATTATATATATTATATAATATATATCATTATATATATTGATTATTATTCTATATAACTAAAAATGTCTGGTTTTTCTTAGACTTTGTTTGAGTTCTAAGCAAAATGTAATTTATTGTGACAATCTTCTTACAAATAATTTTAATGATATAGGTAGGTATGTACGTATTTATTATCAAACATATTAGACACTGAGTGTATCCCACAAGTCCACAAGCATACCGATCATATGGTAATAATTACACAGAAGTAACATTATAGTTATTAGTTAATATTATTAAATATTACGTAATACGGTTTTATAAGTGTGCCTTTAGCTGTTGTGCTACGTATTATGCGAAGGTACACTGTTTCCTACACGCATTTATCGATTTATTATTATTACAACACTAAACATCAAAATTGTATGCTAACAAGCGTAAATGTGCGTTTTCCTTTGAGAACCATAGGTATATATTTGTATAATATATTATGCTTTGTACTTTTCTGTAGAAGTAAAAATATTCAGATTACACGTCATACACTTTTTCGCCAGTATTAAAAACTACTATTTGAATAACTACTACTAAAAATCTTTACAAAGAACATTGTTATCCTAGTGAACTTTAGATTTGCTTATCTTTATGATTATTAGCATTAAAAATACAATAGTATTCTCTTTCATGTATTGTAATATTATATTTAATATATTTATTGTAATAACATTTACGTTATTTGAGTTGGACGACACACGAATATTTTACTATTAAATCACCGTGTTTACCCTTTAAACCAACAACATGTGACAACGTACATGTGATGCTCACAATATCTATAAATTTCCCATTATTATACAAAATAAATACATAATATAGATAATTGTTTAAAATGTATGAACACCCCACTCCACACGTACGCATACATCTATTCAAATAACGTATCGGTAAATATAAAATAATACGCTCAATATTGCTTGAGGTGAAGGTTATAATAAGTACCTATACGATTATCAGATTGAACTCCAATTCAATCAAATACTTATATGTTCGTGTGGTAAAAAAGTTCACGATGCTTATCACTACCTATATATGTTTATATTATATGTATACACACATCGGATTAATTTTATTCTTAATTGCGTGAAAGCAATAATAATAATAATAAAGTACCTCTATCATATTGTATATATTAATAAACAATATACCAATATACCTATCTAATAAATTGTAACAACAACGCAACATGATTGCGCCCGTTTTACCTTTTTACTTGCAAAAAAATTTTCTAATATACTACTTAAAAGTATTAATACGAGATTATATAAGAACGAGAAGGAATATATTTTATATTTATGATGCATTCTTGGACAAAATTAGAACGCAATTGCAATGAAATATCTATGCTAGAATGTATTTGAAAGTATAATAACACTAAAATTATAATTTGATATGACAAAATGATTAAAATACTTCTAAATAATGTATTTTTATAGTGATATATTTGTCAGTTTTGAGATTAGAACAATTTAATAACAAAATTAATATTTTTAAATGACGTATATATTTATTAGCCCCAAACCCGAAACAATTTTTAACCAAACAGACAATCTAATTTTGTTGACAATCCCAAGCCTGTAAAATTTCAAAGAAAATGATTAAGGGGGCAATACCTATATTTCATAAAGCGCAATCGTGTTGCGTTTTTCTTGTGTGAACAGGTAGAACGGGCGCAATTGTGTTACACCCGCAAAATTATTGTATTTTTTTGACCAAGACTGTCAACTATACTTAGTTTATTTCAACGGGTTGTACCTGTAGCCAGCATATAGTATTACAATATACATTACAATATTCACTCGTAGTAGCGCAGAGCAGTATGGCTTGAACACGATTTTAAAAATGTGGTATGGGTATTGAGGGGGCCGAACGGTTATCGTTTTACCAGAACCGTTACCAGAATACGTATATCGTATGCATGATAACTTAATGAAAATTGAGGATAAATTAATACACGGGTAATAAATAATATGTATAATCGTACAATAGACATGTGCATATCTAATTCAAATGAGACTTAGGGCCGTCGTATTATAATTTGGCCTGAATACGTTTTCCAACGTTCGGCGCAACTGTTCGCTCGTCGTCGATTGTAAAATATATTCGGTATGGTTTCGAAGAAGACTGCGGTACAGGCATGTACTTATTAGCATGCATAATGTAACGACAATAATGATGAAAAAAAAAAAATGAAAAAACAACGATAGGTAATAATAGTAATAATAAAAATAGACAAAACAAATAGCGTGTATATATAAATTCGAACAAAAAACTCCGTGCGTGCGTGCGTGTGCGTGTCATGTGCTCTTGTGTACGCGCGCGTATATTATGCGTATGCGTGTATGCATGCTTGCGCGTGTGTGCGTGTGTGTGTGTATGTGTGTTAGTGTGTGTGTGTGTGTGTGTGTGTGTGTTAGTGTGTGTGTGTGTGTGTGTGTGTGTGTGTGTGTGTGTGTGTGTGTGTGTGTGTGTGTGTGTGTGTGTGTGTGTGTGTGTGTGTGTGTGTGTGT
>JAIPRK010001087.1:39712-97150 GCA_025469195.1 Chaitophorus viminalis
GTGTGTGTGTGTGTGTGTGTGTGTGTGTGTGTGTGTGTGTGTGTGTGTGTGTGTGTGTGTGTGTGTGTGTGTGTGTGTGTGTGTGTGTGTGTGTGTGTGTGTGTGTGTGTGTGTGTGTGTGTATTAAGAGAGCAGCGCGTTTGTCCTCGCGAAGAATAATATAACCCGGTCCCACTCGCGCAGTCGAAAATATTGCAAGAACAATGGTGAAATGAGAAACCGTGACCTCTGAATTTATTGAATATAAACGGCGCCGGTGAAAGTCACCCAAACCAAAACGCGTTTTAAAAACGCAACAACAATACCTACACACACACATGCGCGCACACACACGTACTTACGAAAATACGCGAACAATCGGCAAAGTGCCGGTGGCACCAGCGGCAGCGGTCGGCGACACGGGAAGAACACGGTCGTCGTCGTCGTCTTGGCTCACGCCACGCATAAGAACCATCTTTCCGCAGTATAATATATTATAGGTATACGCTATATTACGAGTATTATTTTTGTTTTTGAATAATTGCATGACGTTCACATCATCTCGACAGTCCGCGGGTCGCTGTACCTATGCATTATATTGTATTATTATTATTATGTACGCGTGGCCACGGCTCCGTATCCGGAAACGGTATTATATTATTATTATTATTTTTTTTTTTTTACGATGCTCGCATAGCACAAATGAAATTAAAGCATACCTATCCGTTATTATTAATGCGGATCTCACATCGGATGATCGTTATAATCGAACTCGAAAACGTTTTTATTCTTAAAGTTTATACGCATTGCGATGTCCCTACTCATTCATATAATATAACGTTCGAACACGATATTATACTTTATTACCTATATCCTTAATAAATCATTGTATAGTGAGAATAATAAATGAGAAAGGTTATAGTGTTGTTTATATTATAAATATTAATAATGTGACAGACATTGTAGAGACCCTTGAATTCATAATTTTCTAAAAATTATATGATAACTCCTGATACATGATTTCATTACGCATTGTCCATAATACACTATATTTAAGCTAAAATGCAAATTATATACAATATACATACATTTGTATACATAGGTATATACGATTTCGTACGTAAAATTACGACAATGCAATTTGTTGCAAATTGTATCAATGTCAATGAGTTAATTAAATGCAATGCAGCGTATGAGATATTATGTGCACATATAGTTTTACAAATTTTTACATAATTTACACACATGATTAATTATTAAAGATACCATATTATGAAACAATATTGAAGAAACATGATATCACTCCTCGAAATGAAATAATATTTATGAGTTTTTTTGCCGAAAACCTTACACGTGATCTTGTTTAATCTTGTTCTGTAGTCTATACAGACAGAGTAATTATATACAGTATATTTTGGTATATATATATATATATATTAATATAGGTAATGTTAGGAAGAAATAATTACATTGCGTGATATGGAAAATAATTTTTTTTTTCATCAGTCTTGTTGGTATTGACTTATGAGTAATCGGTAAAATACGCAGGACAAAGTCCTCTACGTCCCTATGCACAAGTTTGCGAGCGTAAAATTATATTGGCACCCTATATAATACATATTATATAATTCTATTGATAATACTTAGGGACTAAAGTCTAGTTAATCATACTTGTGGATTTGGTATAAACAAATGCTATACGCGAAATCTTTTCGAACTTTTGTACACGCGCATAATATATATATATATATTAACCCAATCATTGGGGTGCTAAAAGTACTTGATCCCCTAAACACAAAATTTTCCTCTCTCTTTCCCAATTAGGTTGCATTCATTGAATTTCTATAATAATCTGAAATTCAAACTAAACAGGGGAAAAATCCTACATTAATTTACAATATAACAGTTATTATTTAACTAGGTGCAGGACATTATATCAATAAATATATATCAGTAAATCATATATTATATCAGTAAAAATGTATAGCAAGTATAATAAAATAATTAAAAGTAAGTGCAAATGTATTGATAATTGGTTCTAAACCAAAAAGTAATAAAATCCTAGCAAGTCGCAGGTGTTTAGGAGGTATACGATTTTTTCGGTAGACATTTTTATTAAACTTCATTGCTCTTTTAATTTATGTTATACACTATAGTCTACAATATAATAATATGTATATTATTATCGAATGGGGATGTATTAACACTGTAATGTATAAATTGTAACATGCAATAATGGACTAATGGTCCCGCATATTTCATACTAATATAAACGCTATAAGAATTATACAGTTATAGACATTATAGTAATTATTCATGAAATATTATGATATAAAGGCTATCGCGAATCCAAAGGTCGCATATGATTTTCCGGTACAAGTTCGTATATATTTCACAATGTCAAAGTCATTTGCGAATCGACTAAAATATTCTGATGGTTCTCATTTCACGTTCATAAATACCACTTACTTATATATATGTTTTAGGTGCATGCAATATACATTGAACCTAATGATTATATCTATGTTTTCGAGGCAATGAAATATTATATGATACGTTAGGCATAAATACATGATATATGTAAATCACGATATTCATCTTTTTATTATCTACAATTAATTATATTGACGTGATTTGTCGATGTGAATATATTTAAATGTGTACCTAGGTACATTTATTCCTAACACAATGTATAATTATTTTTTAATGTTCGAGAAATGTCAAATTTCATGTATAGGTATTATTATTGATGCCCTGCCCGTATGCACACGAACGCCATATAATTTCTGGCCATGAAAAAAGTAAATATTTACTATACGTATCTAAACGCAAATAAATGACGGCGGAGAAAGGTCGCATATAGACGTTTATAATAATATAATATAAACTCGGTGTATTCACGTATATACACAAACTATTATCATCATTATTATCATTTATCACTAAGGCTGGGCAGTGTTTTATGTACGAATGATGACCGTTCAATGATCGTTGTACTTATATTATATATATTATATCATCTTATATTATAATAATAGAATATATACATCGACATTTGTCTGACATATCCGGCCACCTTTGTGGTGAATTTTAATTGAACATTAACAAGGTTCTAACAAGTTGGAAAATTGCGGTAATCTGAAAATAAGGATATCGTTAATGTATACTCTGCGATATAGTCTACGAAATGCTAAAATAATAAAATCACCCCGGGCCGAACACGCATATTATAATAATATGACTTGTGAACTACAGTCCAACATAAATGCATTATCACCATGACGTGTATTACGTACAGTACTAGGCCGCGAAACAACAGCAAATCGAATTGTCATTTTAAAAATGGGATGACTATAAGTGTATTTATTTTAATATATTATGTACATATTTTATATACATCGCGCAGAACGTATACAATATTCAGGGCCTGATTTACCAATAGGCTGAGTAGGCTACAGCCTATAAAAGGCCAATCGGTTGAAGTTACTTTGGGGGCGCCACTAAATAATTTTCTATAACCCAAGCCTACTGGCGACAAACTCCTTAATCAGGTCCTGACAATATACATATACATATTACATAATATACAAGACGCAGAATATATAACAGAATTATTAACACTGTGTGTAAAATACAGTATATTTTTACTGCACGATGATTAACTATTTATCAGTAATTTATGCATAATACATTTAGGTAGGTAGACGCTTGCCGGCTCGCGGGCGGTATATACATTATATTTTTATTTTCCCTTTCGACGACCCGCGCACAGTAATATACGTGCAGCGGCGGCAGCGAGGACGAGGCGCGCGCGATCGGATCATTTCTATTCCCGAAAATTTTCACTTTTTCCAACCGCCACCGCCGCCGCCGCGCATTTACTTTCCCTTCGAACCGAATTGCCGCTTTCGCGGAGCACCGGTACCGTTATTCGTGTATATACGCATAACGTTCGCGTGCACGGTACACAAGCGGTATTGTTGGTGATGATGACGGTGGTGGTGGTGGTGGTGGTGGTGTGGTCTTGAGTGAACGGGTGGGCGTGTGGGGGAGGGGGGTAAAAATGTGTTTACGAGTATAAAATATCATAGCGGTATACGGACAGAGTCGTATGTATGTATATGTGTGCGCTCGCGAGCGGTTAACGGCCCCCGGACGGTCACCGCCACCGCCCCGAGAAGAAAACCGCCAATTAAAACATGACGGCGACGCGGTTCCGCACCGCCCACAGAAACCGGTCCCCGGTATAACAGTACCCGTACATAATAATATTTATAATACGTATATTTATACGCACATGCACTGCAAGTGTTGCGTAAACGCGTAAGAGATGTATGTGTACGAATGTCGAACGCGCGTATGTTGTACCTGTATTATTATTATTATTATTATATATTATACCTACTATACGCTGCAGTATATTATATACACTTTTATTACTATTATTAGTATACCTGCACTATTTTTTTCATATTTTTATCTAATAATAATATACTTTTATTTTTTCTCGCGAAACCAGTTGTACCTATGTATATATTATATATGCACATAATACACGTATTGTAATAATTAAATACCGTTCAGCGATTTTGTTATCCGTTGAATATCCGCCGCCGCCGCCGCGAGCACATAACGTACGCGTGTTACGTCGAGACGCGCGGCTTATCGATAGTCATATAAATTATTATAGTAATAATAAAATATAATATTATACTATACTGCATAAATATATATTATAATACATTACATGCGCGTACGGGTCCCCGAAAGCCGGAATTCCGGAGTAACGCCACAATAATAATATGTAATATTTTATTATGGTCATTATTATTGTTGTTGTAGCCGAGATTTCGATGCCAAAAGTAATAACCTGCCAGAATGTGCTTAAAAATTAATAATGCGTTTATGTTGTACAGCAAAAATATTCAAAAATATAATCGGTTAGTTAATATCTTAATAATAATAATAATACATAACGCGATTGTCATAATTCATATCTTGCAGTGAATTCAAAACAATTGAATCTAATTTTGAAGTCACATATAGTTAGTAGTTTGAAAATACAATATAATTGTGATGTTCGGTTGAAAAAATCGAGATTTATTTGCCAATTATAGTTATAAATTATATCGAAATACTTCAAACGATCAAACCGCAACTGTAGGTAATACTACTAATACTTATGGGTATTTTGTGAAGTGCTAAAATGAAAACTTAAATCTCGAGCATATGCTTAAAAAAACAGAAATAGTGCCATTATAGACGTTCCACGGTCACGGTTCAGATTTTTGTGAATATAATACCCACATAAGAATATAATATATATTATTTTTATGTGTGCGTTGTAACTTTGTGTTTAACGCATGCACGAATGCACCGTATAGGTATAGGTTCCGAACGAGTTCTGCACATGCGAAGTATACTCACCACAACACGCACATTATATATTATATCTGCACACCATAATAATTACCGTATATTATATTTTGATACATCGTAATGTCCCGTTGGGCTAGCTTGTATTTATATATATATATATTATATTCAATTCGGCACCACCATGCAGTATACGGTTTGAATACTAAATATGATACATATAGGTATATCATATAACACGTGAATACGTTGTATATACCTTTGACAGTGCATGCGGGGTGACAGCTGCAACGCAATGTGGAGAGCAGTAAGGGCGAGTATTTGGTAGAAATTAGCATTATATTTTTACGCCTAATATGTTATCTATTCTTACGAGTGGAGGGAACAGTCGAGATTGTTGTGAACATTTTCATACACGGTCTTCTATGCCTGCAGCTAGCGCTCATCTCTAACCGTTACCTACAGACCGTATATATTAATCGCTGTTTAGATAAGATACTTTACGGAAATTGATATTATACAATTTTAACCATTGTCATTGTTTGTATTTTAATACTGTTAAGGCCTATTCGTCACATTGAAGTCCGAGACCCTGAAAATCATAGCTGAAGCTCCATACGCACGGGATTCCATTAAGTGTCATTACCCTCTCATCATAGAAGCGATTACCCTCTCCTACCTCCGTGACTCTGATGAACTTTCGACACGACTTATACGACGCATGCATGACATTTGCAGCTTGCACATGCACTATATGAAGCCGTTCGACCATGTCTTATCGCTTACGTGTGTCCATACTATATATATATATATATGTATACAAGAGATGTGGATTTGCTTCCTATACATGTTTTCGTTTCCTACACCGTGTAGGTATATTTATAATCTTCTGCGTGCGCAGTACATCTTTAGCCGCGTATACTATATAACGGTTTCTGTCGTGACTCAATAATCATGACCCGGTGTTCTGGAGGCGGGTAGGCTGGTGATGATGGTGGTGGCGTCGTCGTCAACGGTGAAAGTGTAGTGCCAGGTTTTTTTAGCAACTGTTCCCTGCGCGCGCATATTATATTATAGCCTTCCCGCGCGCGTTTACTCCTGACCACAACCTTCTTTCCTTTCACTGTCGACGACCATACGACGGCTATTAAATACGTGGTCTGTGTACGTACGGTAACATAATCACAACAAATACTTGGTGTACATTATATATACATCATCGCGTTATAACGGTTGTGCGGTGTATATATGCAATTCGTTCGAAATCTTTCTCTATATAATATATTTTTCACTCTCTTTCTCCCCTCTCGTTCACTCTCTCTCACCGTCACTCTTTCTCTCTCTCTCTCTCTCTCTCTCTCTCTCTCCTCTCTGTTAGGCTCGCATGAACACTTGACTCTTTCTTTTTTTTAAATTACTCGCTTCGTAAACACGCAACGTTACGCGAATACATCGGATAAAACGGCCCACGCGCGAATACATAGGATCAAACGACCCACACGCGAATACATCGGATCAAACGACCCGTGAATGGTCTCGATACAGGCGCGTGATGGTGAATCGTCTTTCATTTTGTATATAGTATAAACATAAATATTTATACATAATGTACTTATATTATATGCTGCAATCAAGAATATATTAATATCCTTTTGCTAGCAATACATCGGCCCCCCTTTTACACAGATTTAAATAGTCATGTAACATAACAGCGACTGCATCGCATAGGCCATTGGGGCATTAGTGCAATATATAATATAAATGTAAGTGCAATTATCTAATAATCTATGAAAACCACATTTTTAAAGGTAATATCTCATAATATATAAAATAGTAAATACATTCCTAAATATTACAGTCAGCTGTCAAGTCGTTAAATAATACGTGAATCTGGACACCGCGGAGAAATC
Organism: Chaitophorus viminalis; assembly: GCA_025469195.1. NCBI lineage: Eukaryota > Metazoa > Arthropoda > Insecta > Hemiptera > Aphididae > Chaitophorus > Chaitophorus viminalis. The sequence goes on from JAIPRK010001087.1 coordinate 46,978, forward strand.
GTGGATAAATAACTTGAATTAAATCCCGTCACTATAACCCTTTCAAAAGTGTTTTAAATGTTTTAATGCATTGAATTATTTTCCTCCTCATCATACTTATCAGATTTATCGTGACTTTTTGCTTTAGTCTCAGAAACATATTCTGACAAATACCAATATTCTCAACGTATATGATAAATAAATTACGGTTAAAGACTTTCAGTTCCAATACACAGTTAGGTCATGAAACTCGTACTACCACTGTAACATAAAAATACTAAAGTCTCAACTATTTATTTATAAAATACAAGATCTATATTAAAACATTCACTTAGGTGAATATTACTTAGTTATGAAAAAATATCAACGTAATTATATACTAGTGTTAATTATTAATATCCTGACACCACTAATACACTGATATATAAATAAACACGTGCAGTAGTGGAGTACAGAACATTTATATTATACAGCCGAGCAAGAGTTTCCCGAAAGAAATAATAATTAGGCTGTTTATTATATACAAAGTTTGCATCAATATATAGTTCTATGTATACTAACTCAGAATATATATATCGGTGTAAACAGGACAACAATAAACACGACATATGTGAGTAGTTTTTGAACTTGAGACTGAAAATGGATCGATTAAAACGGTACAAATTATTACATGGTAAAGGGGGGGGGGTATATTTCTTACAGATAGCAATTATATTGTCTTTATTATGATAAATAATAGTAATGCAACGCGTATATATATACAATAATTGAGCGTATAAAGAAAAAAAAATTTCCTCGTGAAAAACACCGTCGCGCTTCTACAGCTGCAGCATTCATTTGTTATCAGCTGCAGTACGGATGTACATTTTTATATTTACACGAGAGAATAGAAGAAAAAAAAAATACAAACAAAATTTCCGCCGAGTCCCGCGCCGGGGTCGATAACCGAAGCGTTGTGGAAAACACGCGACTGGGTCATGACCAACCGCGTCGGTGGGCTATAACGGAACGGTTGCCACGGCTACCACGGGGTATATAAATGTATTGTACATACGCACACAATGTATACAGTCCCATTCATATATCTATATTGATGCGGTATACATATGATATATAATATATATATATATATACATGTTCAGAGGGTGACGTAGACGTGAAAGGGAGGTTTGTTGATCTCCCGCGGCATCAGCCCCCTACAAAAACAAAAACTTCCAAATGCCCGCCAACTCCGGCTATACGTCAGATTATGACGAAAGTTTCAGTTTGTGTGCATATATATACATAGTATAATACATGTACCATTACATTATACATAATTATATATAAATCTCCGCGGCCGTTTCTACTTCCACTCTAACACCGTATATTTTATATATAATATATATGTATATATTATGTATATACTTCACCAGTTACGACGACGTAATCAATTTACGTATCTAAACGACATAATATAGTATACAAATATCAAAATACTCATATTATTACGATCACTGCAGGACGTGTACAGTGCACACATTATATTTATATACACGTATTAATAAACATAATGATATACATAACCATCGCTGCAGTAACTTTTCTAATCGATAGAAAACAATGTACGTATATATAAATCTGGATTCGCATTATAATATATATGTGTAATTTTTTTATAAATTAGTGCAATAGTGCATAAGCGACAAAAACACAACATGGAACGTGTACATACACCGTATATTGTATGCAAATCACTTTTCACGCGCGATTTACCCTGCAGAGCTTGTAGAATTTATCTTTTGATAAATTATAACGTATAAATTATACATCAGTGACCGGTGGTAAATCTTAGCATTAGAAAATCAAAATCAAAATTTACCAGAACCTTGACGCTCATAGTGCTTATGTACTCTCCATAGTTATATCAATGTTATTATAATGAACTGCATGTAAATCACCCGCATATATTATACACGTAATCTAACGTTTGACATCCGTTTTATTCATAAAATAGACAACATTCAATTATCCAATTGCCTTATTTTAATTATTAACGGTTCCACAACAACTTTCTGTCATTACAATTTTATGCGAATACATATTATCTATAATTATTACCAAAAATATTTGAATCCGTGAAAATTTAAATAATTAACAATTGTATTGCAATGTCTTCGGATAAAATTAATGATTGTCCTATCTATGTAATATATAAGATTTTATTATATTAATTAGTTCATAATAAGTTAAAAATATTCTATAGGTAATATAGAATCTTACAAATGACAATGCAAGTAGCTCATGGATAATTATTGATGAAATGTTTGCTTGCACAAATTAATATATATAAATTTATTGATAGTTGTACACTTATAATTTAATAATTATACCACAAAAATATCGCCTTCTTCTTATACTAATCTTCAACTTTATAATAACTTTAATATTTATAATATATTTTTGTTTTGGCAAAATCAAGACGGCCATGTAGTATAAATGCCTATACAGAGCGCCTTCCAACCTTAACTATTCCCGTCTAAATACAATACAGATAACAGATGTCCTTTTTAGTGTGTCAGTATTCAATTTCAAGTACAGTATGTTATGATTACAAATTTATAAATGTCAGAACATAATAATTATACTCTACAACATAATGTCATAATATATGACTTAGGTAGCATGAAAATGTCATAAGTTATCAAATAGGTTCCCATTGAATTTGATGTCATTTAATTAATTATAGTAAATTATTTCAACGATTTAATTCAAATGTATAGGTAATAACATTAATAACAATATACGAGTACTATAGTATTAGCTCACAGTTTTATTTTTATTTGTAAAAATAATAAACACATTAATAAAATAATATGAAATCACATTAGACAATATAGGTATACAAAATTGCTGTATTCCCCTCCATAAAAAGTTAATTCCAAAAGGTTGTTCAATATAATATAATAAAATCAATACTAACCGACCGGCCTTACCGATCAAAGTTACATATTATAACATTACAGAAAACTTTTTTTGAAATATCTATTTAACAATTATGATGGCAGTTATACTATACCATTTTTATTCATTGTTTTCCTGCAAATTTAACTTGAAGATTTACATTGCAACAACACCCCCACAATACGATATACTATGTAGTGAGCTAATATTTTTTCCTTTTTCTATGTTAGTTTTATAGAATAAAAAGAAAACACGGTGTATCATGTGTGTATTATGGTAACGGAGAGTAATACTTTAGACGTTAAACAATCATTTTCACTGTTTACATTTTGTAGAGGATATACCATTTTATCTCTGCACTTGACTAATCTAAATTTGAAAGTTAATGAATAATTACTAACTACTTATTCTTCAATATTTAAATTTCATACATCAAAGGAAAAAAATCTACTTCTGCAGAATATGAAATAAGAGATTATCATCAACATTAATCGCCATTAAAAAGAAAATATATATATATATATATATAAATTAAAAACAACCACCGTAAATAATAGTAATTATATAATTTGTATTATAAAAATTATGTAAATACTATTGTGATAAGTAATTACGTTTTTAAATTATGTATTCTCAAAAATGTTTTCTCAAAAACATAAAATAAGCGATAAGTGTTTGAAAAATTGCACTGTGCGTGTATAATATATATATATATACTCATAGTTTTATATTTCTCTGAAATACACACACACACTCTTCACTCACCCGCACAACAATAAATTAATCGTCGGCGGCGTGTTGGCACAAACAATGGAAACTCTATAAAATGCGCGTATAACGGGCCCCGGCACGGGTCAATGTACGGACGCCACGGAGAAGCACGGCTACAGCAGTGGTGGCGGTGGTGGTGGTGACGAGGAAACATCGCGTCCTAGACTGCCAGCGTGCGCGAAACAATAATATTGGTCCGGACCAAAGACAAAACGTCGTCGTTGACGCGAGGAACTAGCGTAACGTCATCGACGTTGTTTGTTCAAAATAATTCACATAATAATATGTGTTTTTACGGTACACACAAGTATAACATAAAGGCATTATATCATGGTTAAATCGAATAAAAGAAAAGGGAGAGATGGATTTGCATTATTATTGTTATATTTGCGAAAGGGAATGTATGTATATACAGGTACACATGCGACGGATGAAAAATCGAAAAGAAGATAGAAAAATGACTGGGGAAAAGAACAACATTGCGTAATCGTTTGTTGGCATTATGTACGCGAAATATGCAGGCTCACCGCTTTCACCCGATGCTGGTGGGTACACCGCCGCCTGTTCCACCGCTGCCGCTCGTTGGGATATTATGTATACTTCAGGTCATCAAACTCTTGACACCGGTCAAGTCTCCGTTCAGGCTTAAACTCGCCGGGCAAAACGTAATGCATAACAGTAATACTATAATAATAACATTACTACGCCCAAATTCGGCATTATTTTTATCGTGCTTCTACATATAATAACACATGTCAAACGGCGAACGACAGCGTGCAGTGCGTTCTATACCCGACGTTTCACAAATTCGTGTGCGCGTTGCACGTTGCACAAAATCGCATTTAATCTTTTATGCAACAACTCGACAGCAGATTTTTATCCTCAACTACATGGATATAAGTATACCGCAATGGCCACGCAACATTGAGCGTTCGAGTGTTCGACATATTGTGTACCTATACTGCAGTATATTATATAGTACATAAACCAATATGTAAATACCTACTATAATACATCTCTTGCGGCCACCGATGGCCGATCACATGGAATTTTCTGCAGTTAAATCACAACGGTGAACGCAATTGAAAACCCTATACCAAGTAAAATACGATTATTATAATACTGCACGCGTTCAACGAGTTTAATACTAAATATAACGCTAATTATATTACACCCAAAATGGCAGTGAACTGATTTCGTTCAAATTACTTATGTGTTCTCTACCTATCTCGAGTAAAAACCATCCAGCCAATTGCACCACATCGGTATACCGTCTATAAAATCGAGCTACACCGGAATACATATGACGCATTTGTATTATTGACATTCTTGAAACACTTGTATTTGAGCAGACATATTATACAGCTTACAAATTGTCGGTTGAAAATAGGCACTGCATTGAATAGTAATTCACAATCATTTTATACAGATCCATCATACTAACTTTAATGTAGATACTACTGTATGTATAAGGTATATATAAGTACATACTCATGATAATCATCTTAAACCCTATAATCGTTGTATTATATTTTGTTAAAAATGTTCCATCCTCAACGTCAGAAGCCGGATATACATACATATTGTATCAAATACACGTTTTTATAATGATTCTTGCGCGAAATATTTTGTATAATCACCACTGTTACCATCTTTTTTAAATTACAATATTCTTTATCAACCATATGAATCACTTATGCCATGCACTGGTACTATTCATTTTTATAATGAATAATACCTACTCCAGAATCTCGTTTACAAATTGATTGCATGTTGAATAATGTATTATATCATTGTCAACCACGAATAAAATTAATGTATACAAATATAACTGTTTTATAACTCCGAGCATCCGAAAACCGAAAGTCATAAAATAAAAGTAACCAAGTTCACAAAAGCAAAAAAAAAAAAAGATTTTAATATGTGTTTTTAATTACTTATACACATTTTAGTTACGGCATTTTTTTAAAAAAAAAAACTTTATAATAATTAAAAATGTCTGAAATCTACATCTCTAATCTGAGAAACTATAAAAAAAGTACACATGTATACACACACACACACACACACAATACATATGTGTATGTATGTGTGTGTATACTCAGGCACGACACGTATATATACATATAGCCTTATAGAGCTTAAATTTAAAAGCCAGACTTTGTTAAGAGTGCCTCCTTGATGAACAAGGGACCTTTGTGTCCTTGCCAATGGTGTTTCGCTGAAAAGAGGGTTCTTTGATGAAAGGGTCCGCTGCAATGAATACCAGAATCAGACACTTGAAATTCGGTAATACACCCGGGGAAAATTGCAAAACTTCACGAATTCGCGATTAAACGATATTGTTTCTAAAGATAAAAATTTGAATACTATACGGTTTTCATATGGATACGCGAACAAATATAATAGCTATTATTAATTTATAGCGATTGTTAAGAACGAGTACTTTTATATTATAATAATAACTCGCGTAGTTGTGTATAATGAGCGTCGTACGCCCAAGTCGCGTGCGTTTTAATTAGTAGTGGTTAATTTTGAAAGCAGAATAATAATTCTAAGCCGTGGTAGAGAAAAAAATAAAATAAATCAGAGAATTATTAACAGACAAAATTGCACAAATCGTTAATAACATTCGTATTTGCATTCAACCTTTTATATAACCGTTGGCTATACATATATATACATATACAGGTATCATGGAATAAAACCTTGATGTTTTTTTTTTCTACAGCAACGTTCTTCCTTTTTACAATCGAGTTTTATGTAACGCGATATTAGTTCTTGCACGAGTTCGCGGTCGGCAGGGGTCTTTGCGCGTTGAGGTCAACGAACCGATACACCTGCAGATTTCACTTTCTATTCCGAAGTTTGCGTGGAATGGGCAACTTCAGCATAAACATTAATCCGAAACTCCCCTTCTAAATATGCCAACTATAGCTACCTATACTAGTTTTCATGATATTTTTTTTTATTTTATTTTTTAATACTACATAACGACGTCAATACACGCGTACAATAAAGGTATAATGGTAGTATAAAAAACATTTTACTGGCATGGATTTAAATTATTTAATGAAAAACATAAAAGACATTTTGGAAATAATCGACTCTAAATGATTTTAACGAGAGCAATTCGATAAAATATAAATTACAATATATTTTGCTATATTTGTGTACAAGAATAGTGAGCATACAACACGTCATTATAAAAAATAATGATTACTCACAAATTACACCATTAATGCACTTGTTTTTTTTTTACAAATGTCAATTCTATAGCTTATTCTATTGTAATCAAAATCGAAGGTATCAAACATCTGTTTATCATATCGCAATATTTCTCAAACCTTCAATTTATTACAAATATTTGAGCAATATAAATAATAAATTAAATAAAAGAACTTATAAATCAACAATATTTACAAGAAAATTCATCCAAATTACTTTATATGAACAAAATATTTAGCGCGATAACTCATATATACGCATAACATTGTCTAAAAAATGTATTTATTATAAAATTGTGTAAATTGCTAAATGTATATATTACGAGCTACACTGTCACGTTTGATTGTTTTATTAAATCAATACTGTTTTAAATTATGAACATAATAATATTTAAGAAAATGTTCATTTTAGCATTTACGGATTAAGGAATATTTTTCTAAATAAAAAATAAAATACTAATGTATGAATGATATTTATTGATTTTATTATAAAATATATTGAAAAAAATACTTTCTCAAATAGTAAATGACTCAAAAAATTTAATTTACATATTTTATGACTTATATATATATATATATATATATACATATATACCTAACCTAACTATTGTAGTTATATATATATAACTACAATAGTTCGAATTTAATAAGATGCAAATACGCTCAATTAGAGGCTTATACTTCTATCATCCAACGAATGTTCGGTTTTTATCCATACAACTTTATCTACACATGAAATACTTGATTTCGTTAAAATTTTTTGATTTAGTATAGCCATTAAATTATCACTGTCTAAACTATTTCATTCATGTTTAATAAGACATAGTAGTAGTAATTTATATTTCAGATTTCTGTAACAAAAAATCTTAAATTTTAAAATATAGAATACATAGGTATGCATTTAATTATTATTGATGTGCCTCCATTATAAATGATTATAGTACATTTTTAAACATATATATAATGTATTGTAACATAAATTAATGATGTCTAATTTTTTAAATTTAATTTAATGTTTGCTGCGTCTGTCAAAATGCAACGAATTTTATATGTATATAAAACATAAGTATATATTTATATACTTATATATGTTTATTGGCATTTTGGCAATCATCTGTCTCCTAGCTGTTATATTTAATGTGGTCATGCATATACATGCATACACGGTACACACCATACCCATTTATATGAATACATTTTATATATATATATATATTAATATGCATATACATGCGTGTATAATGTGTATATAACGCCCACTTTATTGTTTCATGTCCTTGACAAACAAAAGCGAACGTCGAACCGGTTTGTTGACAGTGGCATTAAACCAACCGTTTACGGAAAGCGTCACTCTCAGTCGTATTACATATTCCAAGCTTTCTCTTTTTTCGTAATATTTTTTCACATAATTATAATTCTCTAATTTTTCGCATTTCAATTATTAACAATAAAACAATTATATTTATTACATGGTGGTCCTATCATACTTTATTGTTTCATATTTTGTTGAATGCTTATGTATAAAAAAAAAAAGTATGTAGGTATAACCCTTACTTACTTACATAAATTTATGATCCCTAGTTGCCACTATTTATGGACAGTTTGGAAAATTATGATTTTAGTATAGAGAAAATTTTGCATAGAAGAATAATAAATTGTTTCGAGAAAATTATATTTGATTATTTTGTCCTACTTCATCCACAAGGTCAAATATTAATTGACTCCGTGGAGTCTTGAATTCAGTACTGATAAAAGTGTTTATCTCCTGAACAATAATATCCAGATAAAATTGAAATGAACCTATGGTAAAAATATTATTGCCGAATAAATATTTAAAATAATTCTTGTCAATATCAGAGCATATTATAGGAAAAAATACCTGAGCTGATATATTTGTGTTCATTCATTGCTAAAATGTTTAATAAAATGACAACCCAAAAAAATGATTTGTATAATCAATCTGAATATGATAGAATCGCGATTTGTCCAAAACCGAAACAATCATACGTAAAATAATAGTTCTACAATCTACACAGTAGTTATGTCTCCGTGGCACAAGTGTACATAGGCGTATATACGCTGGCATTGACTCGACTTTAATATGTCACCGTAAAACCGTTTAGCTATCAATATTAGTTATTAATTGACGCGTATATAATAGAGGTTTTTGGGAAGACCCCGCATAAGATGGGAAGATTTAGTTAAGAAAGATGTGTACGCCTTAAATGGAGATTCAGACTGGAGGAAACGAACATCTGACAGGGATGGTTGGAGAGAAGGTTGTTGGACGGGATGGCCCTAGTGGCCGTTTACCAGAAAGAAGAAGAAGAATATAATACGTTTGTTTAAAAATTGAAAATATTTATCGAATGAATATTAATATATAATAAATACTATAATTAATATTCCGTTAGATGCACGCGTGCGATAAATTGGCGACGTCGCATTAAAAATCTCCTCCCCCTTCTTGAAACCTAACCTAACCTTTTTTTGTATACATAACAAATAATCTATAGTCTATACAATAGTTGTTTAGTGACGTCTTTGTCGATCTAACCGGGAAACACTTTTATGGACGAACGCGTGTTCTTGTGGAAAGTTTGGACAAAACTTATTTCCCCGGGCTTAGTGCAGTTTGGCCGATACCGCATATGATGTGGTCGCACAAACCCTATACGCTTGTGGTGTTGTATCGGAACAACCACAGTACCACATGTATATACGCGCACTCGTACGATGCGTATATTATAACAGCAGTAGGCGCATACATAATCGTATTGAAGCTCTCTCATCGCACACCAATCCTCTATACCACATGAACATAATAACATTTTACATCGGTCATTGTGAGCCAACTTATACTATACACGCATACGGCATACACATCGATGGAGAGACCTTTGTACACATCGAAAATACCGTCATTGTTGGCAGCACTCTTTCACACACGCATGTTATATATGCAACCGTAAATACACTCACATTCGCTCAAAATCACACATGCACACATCGGTGTACACGTATAAATACGCGTTCACAATGTATATACTCTCTCGCACACACACACACACACAAACCTACACGCACACACAAACACACACATACACACACAAACCTACACACACGCGTGCAAACACACACACACTTGCACACACAGACACAAACGCGCACGAATCGACGATGACGACCTCGCGTATGCACAGTATACCTCGTATTGGCGGCGAATGACGAACCGCGATTGTGCGGAGCTCTATGGTCGGGGGAACACCGCGCGTGACCCACATTCGCCAACAGAGTGGATTGACCGCGTCAAGGACTCGCCAACTTTCTCGGTCGTGCTCGAGCCCCTTCCCGCAACATATATCACACACACACACACACACACACACATGTATATATATATATATATATATATATATGTAATATATTTAAATATATATATATATATAAACACGTACGTACATATTTTATACGTGCATAATATCACCTGTCGCTGTACGCAGATAATGAACGATAAAAACCTAATAGTACACTACATACGCGTGTGTATGTGTGTGTTTTGTACGTAGTACACAAGTATACAGCTTGCGACTGTTACGCAACTGTTATGTATCTGCGATATACGCTAAACTTCTTCGAGAACGCGCACAACGATCGTCCATACCACCGCCGCCGCCGCCCGATCACGCACGATACGTTCCCCGCCGCGGTATATATAATATTATTATGAATAATTATAGTGTATTTTTCATTTTTTCCGCGCGCACGCAGACACGGGCTACGAACAATAATAATTCGAACAAGTACCCTTTGGTCCTCATTGTTGTGATACTATTCGGTCTTCGATTCAACAATTATTTTCTTCCGCCCAATCGTATAATATGTACCTCGATATTTCAAATACACATAATAATCAACCTTATCGGCGGATGATTAGGAACTAATAACAATAAATTACCAACAGCGCTTAATTATCAACAAACACGACCATTGTACGGCGCTATACCGTACATATACAAATACTATGCTGTATAGAGTCGCATTGACGCACCTCTTCTGCATAATATTACGGTTGATAGACGGGTGTTCACGTTTGCAGTCGTAATGTATCGCGCTACGATGAAAGATATTAATTTGAGGGGAAAAAATCCAACTGTTTGAAAAATGTATATAAACACAAACATTACGTCGGGGTATACCTAATTGCTTCGTGTTATTAAAATACTGTTATATAATATGCACAATATAATGTATTATTGGCTATGGCTGCACACCCAACTGTGTGTCTATGCTTTAAATTTACTCGTAACTAGTTATAATTAATTAATATACTCGTATTTACTACTTGAAATTAAAATCAATAATAATTTGCTCTCGAGTTGATTTTGTTATATTTTTAATTAAAATCTTGAGTTTAGTTATGATATAATGACAAGGCATAGTTATATTATTACTATAGGAAATATATTCGCACTATTATTACTAATGAAATATTATGAAATATATATGATATGAAATATATAATCAAGTTTAGGTATTCGTATTTTATTTATATTTTAAAATAAACTTGTTTTGTTGGATGGTATAATAAAAACAACACATTATATATTTAGCATTATTTAACATTAACATTTAACTAGACATGCACTATCTATCGGCTATCGTAGAAACTAAATAATTTCTCTGGATTTCTATTGCAGCTGGGTAATGAATAAAACCAATCAACAACCACAATTGGTATAGCTGAATAAATTTAATATAAATCATAGATTACGTATAGTACATACTTATATGATAAAAAAATATATTAAACTTGAATATATAAACCCAAATATTATTAAAGTATATCACTTGTATGTAGATAAATTATAATTACCAGCGAAATCTTTAGAAATTATATTTAGAGACTAATTTAAAAATAATTGGCCGCTGTCCCGAAGAAAATATTATATTAAAACAAATAAAATATTATTAAAAATTAAAAAACAAAATTATTGGTTATAAATTCATGATTCAAAACAAACTAAACATAGTAATAAAACTTCTGAAGAGATATATGTTGGTGTAAATTCTATTAAAATTTTTCTGATACAATCTAATATTATTTAAAAAAAATAGAATCAACTCAATAATAAGAGGATATTCAGTATAAAGTCTTAATGTAAAAATTGTTATAGTTATAAGCGATAAGTATAATGATCAAAGTCTTGGGAGATTATTATTCGACTCATTGATTAAATACAGACTATTTATTAACTAATAAATTAGTATTATACCTTCTTTATAGATAATATGAAAATATATAATATAATAATAGATATATATAATAAACAAAACAATTAAAACCTATTCTAAACATTTTTTTTAAAAAAATTCTTTTACTTTTAATTTAAGAAATGTACGAAATAAAAAAATACTAATGTATAATTTCTTCATTTGTCTTCATCGACTATAATGAACATACAATAACTACAGGATTCATAATTTTTATATTATAGTTAATACAAATATAATTATGATTAATAAACGTAAATAAGTATTCGGTGTAAGAAGTATACAACTAAACCTGTATGAAAAAAAAAAATATTTTTTTCAATAACTAGAAAAGAAGGTCAAATCCAAGTACATTTTTATCTGCTTAGTAATGAACCTCCTTCCGTACGACAACGACACTTACAAAACCCATTACGTTATATATACGGAGTTTGGTTACTCATATAGTCATATTATATTATGACATTAAGAAGTCGGGATGTCCTAAATCCAAGAAAGACCATTACTAAGAAATATATAATATCATTAAATCGTTTCAATTTTCAATTTTTAAGTTGTGTATCTTATACGCTTATACATACAATTAAACCAATGATTAAGTTGTACGCGTTACGATTAACCATAAGACTTATAAGATTTAAGGAGCAAATGTTGAATATATTTAAAAATATTTAATATTAATGATTTTAAAACTTAATATAATTAAAGTATATTTGGTAATTTAATTTGATAAATTTGAACATACAAATGGTAGACTTTCGCTATTGAGTATGATCAATAATTTATGGTTTCGAGGTATGTAATGAATAATGATTATTTAACATGCATGTAATGGTCTAAGAATAATGATTACGCACATTATATTATTGAATATTTGCTATACCTAAATAATATCAAACTTAAATCTATAGCATAACAATTTATTGTTAAATTTTTATACTTAGTAATCGGTATAAGTAGTCAATCGATTTAAATAAAAATATACCGAAGCCATATATCTACAAGTAACAAAAAATATTTAATATCCTTTCATTACCTATCCCATATTACCTATTGAATGTGATATACATAATTATAGTAAAATCATAAATAGATAATAATATATTGTCAAGATATAAACACTATACACACAAAGATAAACACTATTTCTTATTGTTATTTTTTTATAGTTGTTACTATACATGAGTATAATATATTATGTAAGTTTAAGGTTATCAATTATTGCTGTACAGTTTTTAAATTTTCAAACCAGAAACGACTATTTTGTGACTTTAATAATTAATTTCTTCTGTTTATATACAATTGTTACATAAATCATGATTCGAAATTCAAAATTGTAAATTAGACGTTGGTAATATTATCAAAATCCTACAGACTATTGAGGAAAAAATATTCATGTACACTGCAACTTACTCATATAGTACATAACAAACAGAGGCAAGACTATCTATACACTATTAATATACTTGGACACGTGCCGGAAATGGTCATTCGAAACCATACAAAATTAGTGTGTACTTTTTTATATGACGCAAAAAAAAAATCGTCATTTTATAAGCCTGGCGATGTGCTGGGTTTAAAAATGAAAAGTTCAATGTGTGTATAGTCATTAGAATGCATGCATTTGAAAAACATTTAAAATGTTTTGTCTTCCAAATGTTATGAACCGATTATCATGCGAAATTTGACATCATGTTTGCCTTTTTCGCGATAGGACGATAAATCAGGTATAACTATTTTAAAAGTTCAAAACAAACAAATTCCGCAAACGTTTTACCGGAAATCGCTATACCAATACTATGATGGTTGAGAATATTACTTAAATAATAATAAATAATATACTTAAAGTGCGTCGTGCTAAATCAACGCAAATTACTATAAGGCATGAATATTCGTATAAGAACGAACCGCTGAGAATATATTATAAGCGACGTCGCTACTCCATTATGCTGCAGGATCGCGAGCGCACGAGACGCCGCGAGGCGAGTCCATGGAAAACAAACACGGATCACGCACAACGGTCTATACGATACGATAGTACACGAAACATAGGCAGATATAGAGGGGCTTAAGCCCTTCTCCAGAACTTATTCAAACCTCACTAGACGTCAAATTATATTTTAATAATTAATATATATATATATAATATTTAATATATGGTACCTCATCTAGAATAAAATAAGAGTATAACCACTATTTATAATAGGTTGAAGTGTCTAAAAATGTGTGTTTACGCATAAGACAATAATGTTAATAAAGCCCCCCCCCTTCCCAACGGATGTGACCAGTAACCCGCCTATACGACGCGGAAAACTGTAATATCGCAAGACTATCGGGCAAGTATAAGACGTATAACTACTTTATAATTATTATAATACTTACGGTGGTACCGCGACGATGACGATAACAACGACTGTAAAGATGCTGTACTGGCACGTCATAGCACTACGGCGGCGATGTGCCTGCAGAAAAAGTAGTTGACAAAGTCCGATAACAAGGCGAATACGAACGAACCACGGACATTATCGTAAATAATTTTTGTTTATTTTTTTCAATAATTCGCGTGTGTTGTTGTACGCACACGGCGGCGCGGATATTGGCTATAGTTACATAATTACGTATACGCTGCCCGTGTTTAATAATAATAATAATATATACGAGGTGTGCACGTCATGCCCGCGTAACGACTACGGCGCCGGTAGTATAATAATGCACACGTTATTTTCAAGTTCAGTAACCCGGGACCGCGCCGAGCAACCCTTTCACGGCCAGACGCACTACCGCCACGGAGGCCACCGCCCTTCGCAGACGGTCGGGTCGAAGTTCACGCTCGGGAAACTTCGATTTCGCGCGCACGCCGACTACGACGCGCCCTCGCCCGCCGTTCAGCGCGCACGCACGCACGCAACGCACCCCCGGACCGTCCGTCGTCGCACGTCCCTTCGCGCGTCTCGCTTCTCGCGTGTACAGTGCCCCTCCTCCCACTCCCACCCCCACCCCCACCATCCCGGCCAAGCGTCAACGACGCCGTCGTCCCGTCGCCGCAGACCGATCATCATCGCTTTAGCAGCCGCCGCCGCCGTCGTCGTCGTCGGTCCCGGACCTATCGCAAATCTGCGCCGTTCGCGGATCCTGCAACCGTAACCATGACGACACTGCCGTATAACATACCGCCGCTGCCCTGCCGCTCGGTAAAGAACGAATGCTGTGGCTGTATACACACGCACATGTATAATAATAATAATAATAATAATAATAATAATAGGCAAAACTACGGGTCAGACCAGTCAGGCCATGGCCTGACCTAATACTGACTAAAAATATGTATATATTATATATTTTAATAATTATTTAGGCATTATAAATAATATATTTATACATGTAAACGTATACGTTTGTACGTTTTATATAATACTCAGACCCGTATTTAAAAATTTTATAACACTTATTATTTTGTCCATAATCGAAATTCTTTAATATTAAAATATAACTTATAAATGAAAATCGTTTAATACTCTTTTTAATTAACAAATTATAATATAATAAAAATATAATTTTAATAGAAATATTTTTTATGTTTTTCATTTGGCTTGACCAAATAAAAGTGTCTAGTTTCGCCTATGATAATAATATATACACGTCATGTTGTCTATAATATTATTATTATGCGCATACGCGCTGTACACAGTGTGTGTGTGTGTGTGTGTGTGTGTGTGTGTGTGTGTGTGTGTGTGTGTGAATGTGTACCTATAATACCTACCCGGTAGCGCCGTCGTGCATTTGTCTAAATTTCAGTCTCCGCTTCCGCCGCCGTGCAAAAGTGAAAGCGGAAACGAAAGGTGGTTGAACCATCAAAATAATGAATAAGTACACATCATACACATTGTATTCGCCGCAGCAGTGTAGTACGCGATAATGACATCATGCGCGCAATGTGTGTATGTATGTGTGTGTGTGTGTGTGTGTGTGTGTGTGTGTGTGTGTGTGTGTGTGTGTGTGTGTGTGTGTGTGTGTGTGTGTGTGTGTGTGCGTGTGTGCGTGTGTGTGTGTGTGTGTGTAACTCTGCAGGTCCGTCTAAAGGCCGGGGCGAACGGGGCCCGCGCAGTTGGTGGCTCGAGGATTTTGAAAATATATATTTTTGCCTACTTAAATTTTATATATAATACAATAACGAGCACAATACACGATTATATTATTCACTTTCTAGTCACAATGGCTTAATAACTAAATTGTTAATAACCTTACAAAAATACATCAAATCAAATAATCAAATCATACAAAAATACATGTCCAGACAACGGAATACATGTATTCGTTGAATTCATAGGTGCAAATTAGGTTTGAGATTTTAACTCGAATTGAATTACTCAATAAAGTAAATGTGAAACTAATTAACCCTTAAAAAATTTTCCTCGCTTTTTCATAGAGCACATACGACATACGTATTATAATAATTACTAAATACAATGAAACTTAGAATAGGTACTTACTACACATTTTTTCTTATTTATCATTTCATGTACTTTTAATAAATATATAAAAATCATAATTATAATATATAATAATATACATTATACAGTGCACATTTTTTTCGAAATTAACCTCTTAAATCATGTTTTTCGTAGCATTAATTTCACATTTTAAGTTGGAACAATTATTTATGTTAAAATTAGTGTCACTGATGATCATAAATCAAAAGAAATCAATTTTTAAAATCATCATGAATTATTAAATGTGTAACCTATTTCAACGTTGAATTCGTTATAAATTTAAAATTGTGGTCATCGATGAAAACAAACAGTCAACCAAAGGTAACAAGGGTACACTTAAAACATTTTTTAATATTGAATTTATGGAGGGCGAATAATTTTATTTGTTCATAATGTATCAAAAGATCCACACAAAAGGTGTTGGCCCGGGTCCCGCTAATTTCATAAGGACCGAACCGTGTGGCGATTATACCACAAGTATACGTAATAACATTATAATATAATCCGTGTGTTCCTCAATACACTTGATGGTTAATCAGATTGGTCATCTGATGTTTTTCGATGTTCCTCGAAAATTCTAAAAATCAGGTGGACAATCTGATTGCTCCTCGATGAATCCGATAGCACACCTACTGAACAGGGTGGTGCGCGATGCGATGACATGATAAGGTTTATCAATCCGATGCTTCATCAGATGAATTATCATAATTATTGAGGAACACACGGTATGTATACAATATTCAGTGTGCGATGGTAATTTGTTATCACTATAAATCAAGTATATGCGAGCGGAATCCTGATAGGAAAAAAGATCATAATATCAAAAATATTAATTATATGTTAAGTTATATACTATATCTGTATAATCGAATCGTACGGTATTAGATAGGTTTCTTTCTAAACCTGACATATGACAATATTATTAGGTATACATAATATGTATATGATGTCGCGTTACCGCGCTGCTCGCGTGTCCGTCTATCGCACAAGATTTTCATTGTCATGGTTACCCACCCGTGATACCGCGGTTGTCAATCCTGTACGAATTGTGGTTCGTATATGGTTCATATCATTTGACGATGACGATATGTTTTGACCTGTACACCATCAGACGTCATATTAATTAAATTACACTTGGTATACATACACGTCTATATAATGTCTAGTGCAGTGTTTCCCAAGGGGAGCGTGTAAACATTACCGGAAACGCGCAAGTAGTCATCACAAAGTTAAACATTTTATTATTATATATTTTATATTTGTATTCTACTAGCTATGTAGAGAAAAAATTATAAATTACAATAACGATCATGCATCTTCACTGTGTACAAAGATGTCACAAAACAACTATATTGTTTAGATTATGCGTATTTGCAAAGTAAAAAAAAAAGAGGTGATAATTTTTTTTTCAATTAAAAGGAGAGGCACGAGATTTTTGAAAATCAAAAGGGACGTAGAACAAAAGAGGTTGCGAACTACTGGTATCTATATAGTAGCCACGCTTCATCACGTATACGTGTATACTGTATAATAGCCTATAGGTATATGTCTTCGTTAAACCACGTGCTGTTTGGAATGTTTGGATGTAGTATTTTTATTACATATTTACTTTTTTTAAACATGTAATGGATTACTACAGTAACGTAACATATATCGCGTGTGGAAACCTGGGTCCAGGGACTATTGGCGTGCTCGTGGATAGTGTTTATCATACAATACGCCTTGTTTAAACGCAAGTACCTTATACATCCCCGAGCTATGTCTACTGAATTTCGTTCCCGTCTACGGTCTACCTTCACTCAACTCCTTATTTATTGTTATTCTGATTACATTATTTTCTAATTTATCATAATTATTAAAAACTGCACGACATAAATTAAACGAACATGTATTTATATATTCTACAACAGTGATAAATCATACTATAATTGCGAATAAACGAATAACTATGATCATGCGATAATACAAAATGATGAAAAAATATAAGATATTAAACACTTATGTATGAAAATATGAAATATTTTTATTTAATTATGTGCCTATTATGAAAACTTCCAATCCTTCTTTATGTATGCAGTTTTCAATAATTCGCTTGTGTGCTACATTTTACAACAAAATAAAACAAATTTTAACTATAATTATGGTTATAAAATGAAGAGAATTACAATCTCAATAATGTCCTCACATATATATATAATATAATATAATACATCATTATTAGATTACAATTTATTATTAACAACACTAAACATTTGAAACCATTTTAGTCAAATATTTAATAATTTAGTAATGTAATTAAGTAGGTATACAATTTAATAATATTTAATATTTGTTTGTGGAATAGAAAGAATAGAGTACTATAATTGGTTACGTTACGTATAATATATATTTTATAATAATATAAATTAATATAAAAAACAGTAAACGACGTCATAAACTATGGAATTCATAAGACCATAAAATACGTTAATATATATTATTGCACACTTGTGCTACACTATTTCCTCAGCCAACCTCCAACTACATAACTAAATAGATATTAAGTAGGTATGTAATGAAATTTATAGTCGTCTCATTTCAAAATAAAATAAAACTATAAATTCTTATATAATATATTATTTTGGAGTATAATAAATTAGCTTACTTTAGATATTGAATTATTTTAATTGTCAAAATGAATTTAATTTAAAAAAGTGTTTAATAACTGACATATCATTGTATAGAACTATAAAAATATAATGTATTTTCCATACACATTGTCTAAATTGTGTCAACAGATCCGAAAAAAAAAAATAAATAAAAACGCATGGTTATAACATTAAATTTTTCGCAGCATTCAAATTCTAAACTTTAAGACACACCTTTGTTAAAATACCTAGAAATAGTTTGGAAAAAATGAATTTTTTTTATCTTCTGTACTCATAAATGATTAGTAATATAGGAACTATCATATGATGTGACTAACAGTATAAAACATATTTAATTATCGTTCATATTATATGCTTAAGTTAATAGTAAAACACTTAATTATTTAAATATAAAAATTATAATCTATACTCATTTCATAAAATTAATTTTATTTATAGAAATTATCATATTTTCTAAAGTATTTTATTTTATTTTATTTTATTTTTTTTTAATAGTTTTAAACTTCAAATATATCAGTAAACAAATTATCAACAGTCAAAAAATAAATTTTTTAAATACTAACACTTGATACTAGCTAATAAAACTCAATTTATACAGTTAAATCAAAATTGGTAAATATTATACAGTGTATAACTTGCACATTATAATCATTGACACGAATGGGTTAAATTTAATACATTGTTTAAGATATAATATGAGAAAGAAACGTAACCAGTTAAATTGCATTACTGTAGGTACTATGTATATTGTATAGATATATTGAAAATAGTGTAATGTAATATCAAGCATTAAAATAGAGTTAGGTGATTATAAGTTCGTATCTAAGTATTAGGTTTCGTCAAAAAAAAAAAAACAGTTCATTAGAAATGTTGAAGCCTTGTCAAGGAAAACAATAGAACCGAAAATATTAAATATAATCTGTAGTATACTATAAAAAAAAACATAGATACGTTGGTTAATAAAATCAATATGTGTTCGTGATGTTGTCATCACGTGCAGTCGTGCTACATTATAAAAGCCATGCAATATCATATAGTTTTTACTAAGTAAGGTTAATAAATAAAAATATAATGACTTTATAATATGTGAATATTTAAAATTGTATTTACGAACTAGCATTATATATTTTAATGACTAATAAGTTATACGTTTCATTATACGTATCTATAGGTCAATTCAAATTTTTCATAGGACGAAGAGCTAAACATTCTATATTTTGTATGGAAATTTGCTTTCATCCGTTTTTTAATGGTATTTACAGTTTTAAATGTAAAGAACCGTGAATGTGTTAATTAATTCATACAACATTATTAACACTTTGATCCATGGATTCATCCCATAGCGTCTATAACATGCATTCGGCTGAATTTTTAACATGTCATCATAATCATATACAAGTAAAATGTTCACTAATTATAACAGATTTAGAACAAAATGTACCTAAATTAATTTTACATTTTCTTCATATTTTTTTAATGATGTTAATTGGTCATGATACATGATGAATGATGATTATTGTAACGTATAGATACTACACATTCGTTTTAAATTATACATTTTTTCATATAATAATTAGTAGCATAAATGCATTATTGTTATAAATAGCAAATAGTGAAATAAATATATGTATTAAATATAATACTTTAATACTATTAAATAATAATCAAGATTCCAATACTATTCATTATTATTAATTAAATATTCATTAATTTTTATATTTAATAGTATTTTATATTTGAATATCATCCTTGATTGAAATTTATCATTCTAAAATCAAAATCAACTTATATCAACTTATTACGTAAGTATTTATAAATGTAAAATATCTTTACAATTCACAAATTGGCTGAATTAATACACTAATTTTAATTATTTCATATAATAGTATGTTTAATTTTTTTTTAATATAATTTTGTTTAAACATTTTAACTGAAATAACCATGTATAAATTAGAATTAATAACATTTATTTTTATAAATTCCCTTTAATTTAAACAATTTTAAAATTAAATTAAAATTTTCATTTAAATTACTAAGTAATACAAAAGATTGATGATTGCATTGAATGAATATAAAAGCTTAATTTTAAAATCGACACGACTAACTTCAGAAATAAGTTTTTGTTTTATTTACCAGAAATGTTTAAAAATTATATAAAATGTTCACCCTTGAATATCTTTATGTCTACAACAAATAAGTTTAGTAATTTAGTATAATAAGTATGGACAGTATAGTAAAATATTTTCACTGCTCGTTTTCAATAGGTATATGACTAATATTTTTTTACACATGAAAGGTCTTTAAACGTCAATGAATTAAGTAATGAATAGAATAGATGCAAAATACATTGTCGGTAATTTTTATATATTGAGAAAATATTTTTAAGTACCGTATACCGTGTTTTAGGAGTACCCATCATGATTTTTTCGAGAATGTATTTTTTGTTCTATCATTGCATACACGTTTAGAAAATAAAATGATAGGGATCCTTTCCCCTTGATCTTGAGAAAAGAAATAAATACTTCTATTTGTAATATAATTATGTTATGACAACAATAGAACATTATCATAAAACGAAATTGTCTAACTATACTTGCAAACTCACAATGACAGGTTTTTATATTCCTACGGTTAAATATAATTTGCTTAGGATTTAGATACAATGCATAAAATATGTTCGATGAGTTTTTATAATTATTGCGAATGTAAAGGTAATGAAATTCTAGTTTTGGTTTTTAGTTTAAAATAGTATTTTAAATCAGATATCGAGATTATAATTCTTAGTCCAATAAAGTACAAAAAAAAAAAAAAAAAATTAATCCATTTATTATCATGTATGTGATGGTGAAATAATAGATGATACTCATATGACATCCCGTAGCTCTAGTAGAAAAAACTTGAAAAAATGATAATATCAAAATCGTCAGCCATTAAATCATACAAGACTTGTGTTTTAATAAGAAAACGCACTACGATATCTAATTATTAATTATGTTGTACAATCCATATTAGTATTTATTCTAACTGTGTTAAAATCGAATTATATGAAGCTGTATTAAAATATTAACGGTATTCGTACTATATACTATTGCGTTTATCAATTTAATTTTTGTTTTAAAATGGTTATACCCATGCCTTTCAGTATATCCGCCAGGTAATTAATGATATTGAACATAGTCACGGCAAAAAAAAAAAAAAAAAAAAACAAAACAAAACAAAACAAAAAAACACTTCCGGTGCACAGTTTCGAGCCTTTCCCGTTGTACAGACAAAACGTGGGAGTGCTGTATGGTCACGGCGAGGTCAATGCACTTTTACCTCCCTTCGTCGTCCAAAAGCTACTAGTGGCGCGACATTATTGATTCGACTTTTCCACCAAGCCCGACCATTGGACGGAAAGTCCCGACGATGACGTCACGGTGTACCGTTGTCGTAGGTCAGTAACCCTCGAATCCGGACTCCGTCTCGTGCACGGTTCGGACCTTGCAATAAAACTTAATCGAGCTTTCGGAAATCGTGCTTTTATCGCGTTCTATTTCCATGACGGAAGCGCGGACGATGGACGAATTATTATTGTATTTACGGGTCATAAAAATGATTTTTAGTTCAATTTAAATTTTACGTCCGCGCAGCCGGCGGCTATTTTTTTCCTACGCAGACTTGTATTCGATTACCGCTGATTTCGGGACGGTATTAAACTATATACGCATATTTTTCATCATGCAGCCGAGCCGTACAGATGAACGGCGAACGTGCTAACTTAGAATACGTGCGAAACTCGATTTATCGCGCGTGTTAGAATAACCGAATAACGAGCGCTATCTGTCGGTTTTTCTGAACACTTATTAGTGCAATATTCACAACAAGGAAATTGAATTGACGAGAAACTCTTGTTCCCGCCAAAATAAATTACCACTTACTACGTTCGTTATATTTATGAATAAAAAAATAATAATAAAAATTTAATGGTACGATTGATTTCCTTGATTCTTATCTGATAGTTACATACAAAACCAATGCTTTAATGAAAAATTATGGTCAAAAACCAAATGATATAAGGTAAATGTTTTTTAAATATGTAGAATGTTTAAAAAAACAATGAAATCAATTAGGTATACCAACAATTTACCTATCTACCAAACAAATATACAATATATATTATAACATTTAATTCAACATTTTGTAAAATTTAACGTTTTTACATAATCTATAATTAATCAAACGTCTATATGACTATATATCCAACAAATTGTAAATCTATAGTGTAATTTAATGATAACAATTTAACTACAAACATTTATTTTATGATGTAAATTTACTATACCACGAAATATGCCAAAAAAGTCAATCGTTATACCCGAGTAAGTATATTAAAATATTATACATTAAATAATAACAAAAAAAGAACAATTTCATAAAATATCTTTGGATGGATAACCCTCAATTCGCTCTGTCAGTTAACAACAATCAATGAAACAAATATTTGAAATTTCGTTAATCACAAAAAATTAAATAAGTTATTATTAAAATTAACATTGCAACGTGTTATAGTTAAATAGTGTCTACAATGGTTATGATATAAAATAAGAACTTCACATATTTTAAGTATGAAATTATAATATAATTGAATAATTCAGTGCTTTGCAGATTGGGTGTCGTAGTGATTCAAATTTCGATTATACATACTTTTATTTACAACCCGAAAACATCAAGTTTTGGATTAATTTCTCATGAAAAATATTAAATAACTGATAAACCAATGGTTATAATGTCACCTTTAACAATCTAGTTGAACTGATCTTTGTTTTTTCAGATGTTCAGTCAAATGTAAAAATATAGAAAATAAATTTGAACTTTAAATAAAAAGCAAAATGATTGACTAGAAAAATTAGTTCATTGTTAATTGAAATGAAATACGACGAATAATATTTATATTATATTTTTTATTTTGTCGAATTTAAAATTCTTTCTTCAATCGTTTTACCAAATTCTGTTATACTGTTGTCTGTTATATATAAGTACTTGCGTGGGTTGATAACTAATGGGTAATTATTATAAATAAATAATGGTTGAGTACGTGTAATACACGTCATGTTCCTATTAACAGTTTGTATATTCTATTGCATTTGTAAAATGGTATACACAGTATCTTGCGCCCCCATTAACTACCGATCAAAACATATTTTACGATATTACTAATAAGTATAATAATAAGTTAAAATAATAAGTATTTAAATTATAACTATATACCTACGTACAAAAATATTACGCCTCGAAATACGTATTTTTGAAGAAATCAATTTACCTGATCAATCATTCTAATTTAAAAAAAATTTCAATCTGTTAACAAATATTTTGAATTTATTGAATTTAAACGTAAAAAATGATGGAAATACTATAGACTTTTTATTTCGATGAATATCTAATATTTTGAAAATTTATTGACTTAAGAACTAAGAATAAGAATTAAGTACAATGATGTTTTATCACAAATGCCAAATGTTTTATTTTATTAAAACTATGAGGACACTATGAAAATAAAGAAAAAGTATCCACTCAAGAAGTTAAGAACCCCAAAACCTCGATGTTGTTTTGCTTCACTTAATATTGTGAATATATGTATTATCTGAATATTGACACAAGTATCTATAAATTATAGTCTTTAGTTTTACCGATCTAACTTTTTTTTTTCGATGTAATGAAAAAAATGTAAGGATAATTCCTACTCATTGAAGTTCAATATTTTTACTTATGAAGACCAATATAGATCATCGATAATTACTTTTCACAGTAGGAGTGCAGCAAGACTGTGGAAGCGCCAATGAGCAAAGGAACCATATTATTAATTTTCAAACTATAAATTTTGTACATTTCTATAACCTATAGATAGATTTTGGAAAACAAAAGACGAGTTACTCATTGGCAAAAATAATTTCCCAAAAAACTTAAATATTGAAATATGTACATAGCTGGATATAGTTATTATCAAGCTACAGGTCACAGGATGTGACTAATGCTAGAGCACAATTTGTACGAGCATGTAGCCCGAAAATAACTATGTGACTAATAACACGCCGATTACGGTATGTACTATTCATTTATAAACCTACAATTCTTTGGTATTTGAAAGAGAAATTGATTTATTTTATTTTATTATTGAAGATATAAAAAATGATAAAATCAATTATCAATAACATATTTTGAATCAACTCTAGTTATATCAAAGACATACAACAATAATTTATATTCTTATAATCAATGATAAATGTATCTAATTGTATCAACAGTGTAGAATATAAACTCAAAAATTCAAAACCTTTAGAATTTTCTTTTACTACAGTATTGATAATATCATTTATAAATATTAAAATTAATTATTTTACATATATAAGCTATGCATACCACATATTAATTATTAATAAATTGATTGATTAAATGTTCAAAATAAATAGGCGATGATTATAACTTATGATAAATATGTTATTATTGATATTTTTAATTTTATCGTTAATATTCTATAAAAGGAAAAATACAGCAACAAATACTAAAAAATGTCTTTTGATTTAAAATTTAAATGATAAGAATGAAAACGACAAGTTTTTTGTATTGTATCTAAAATATGCAAAATGTATAGTTTACTGATCAAACTATACAAAATTAATTATATGATATTTTACACAGTTAATAACCTACTAAAAGCTAAATTTAAAATACACACATGGGTAGAATACATCATAATACATGAAGACCACTATAAGAAAAATATGTTAAGTCACGTATAGTAAAATGTGTCAGAAAGAAATTTTAAAAAAAAATTATGCTATACAACTAAATTACACTTAAGAATTCAAACATTGACAAAAAATACATTCAAAATATGATGAATATGCATTACAAAGATACCTTTTTTTTTTTTTGTCTAAAATCGATTGCACAATCGCACAATTTATTTTCCTTAGAAATCTTATAAATAATAATTAATAATTTAAAGATATTAACTCTAAATCTAAGTTTTCTACTAGTTCTCTACTTGTTTTGAATGTTGGGATTTCAATTATTATCTCTTTCAAGTATTTTTCATTAACAATTACGAAAAACAGTTTGGCATGTCCTAAAGTATGAATACAAAGAACTTATCTTTCTAGTCACGAAACTGCGTCCAATAATGGTGATGGATAAATACAATATTATAATTGTAATTTATTAATATTTTATGAAGAAAAAATGAATTTACAATCTATGTACTTGTAGATAACTGTTATCATTATTATAACTTATTAGTTTATTACTATTATATGGATGATTACAGGAAATCGTGCAACTCATAGGCGGATATTTGGTCACATTCGTGGGGGGCTTGATAGTATTGTTTTATCCATTAACGTAAACACTAAACAGATATTTATAGACGCTTCAACCTACTTGCAAGTGGTAGTGGCTACTCTTAATGTAATATAGCTGAGGCACCATAAATATACATAGGTAATAGGAACACAAAAAATTAATTATTGGTAGCTACTAATTTTTATTTTTATTTTAATTGTATAAACCTATTGCGTTGTGCAAATATATTAATGTGAGAATTCCATCAAAATAAAATAAGAATTATAAAATATCAAATATGAAAATATACAACTTATTTTTACGTCTGAGCGTCTGGTGTGCGCTTAATTACGTTCCAAAGGGACTTGATTACGTTCTGGGGGGCTGAAGCCCCCCAAGTCCCCCCCCAATATTCACCTATGGAGCAACTATATAATAATATTATTAAATTCACATGAAACAAAATCAATGTTTTAAGTATAATTTAAAATCAAGTAATATCAGCTAAAGTTGCACAATAATCAGAATTCCTATAGATCTATCAAAACAATACTAATGAAAATTGGTTTTTTTTTTGTATGACGGTAGATCTATAAGAAAATTGATAAAAATC
Source organism: Chaitophorus viminalis (assembly GCA_025469195.1). Taxonomy (NCBI): domain Eukaryota; kingdom Metazoa; phylum Arthropoda; class Insecta; order Hemiptera; family Aphididae; genus Chaitophorus; species Chaitophorus viminalis. The sequence goes on from JAIPRK010001087.1 coordinate 74,246, forward strand.
CTATACAATGTTTAACTTTAATAAATATTAGAAATTATAAATGTATGCAACCGAGGTTCAAGGTTTTTTTCTTACCATATGATTGCAAACGAAATTGAACCACAAATATTGGATTACTCTAAACATATCAAAACGTTTTAATTATACACAATCTCTGTACTGACGTTATAGTCGTGGGGAACATATTGTGTATTATAATATATTTATAAAAAATATTATGTACTGCAAAAACCACCCAATTTTTCAAACATTAATCCTCTTGCGATTTGTTTCACGTTCTGTCGCACTGAAACTTTGTTCGTCTCCTGCAATAATGTCTTTCGGCTCTATATTGTTGTTGTAAAAGACACTAGAGAGGGCAATAAACTTTGAAAAAGATTCCTATATAATACACATACCGACGACTGGCGACAGCTGTATCGATATACCGAGCACACACGGATGATACATAATGTATACGTACTATGGTGAGAACGACCTTTCGGCGGGATATTATTCATTAATCATGGAAACGCGTCCATCGTGGATGGAGGTGGTAGATTAGTGGCGTTTCGCGCTGCGGCAGTGGCGATACAGGACGGAAGAAAAGCGCGTGAGTAGCGCACGCACGTATAACATATAATATGTTCTCTTATAACGCTATAGAGGCGAAAATGAGGGGGGAACAAGGGGATGTGGGGGACTAAGCCCGCAAATATTATATTATAGTTCCCCTAAAAATGGTTTGCGTTTCACACATAATAATATGTGATTTATTTTACGCATTTTAGAAATTTACTGTCCAATATTGTAGGGAGGAGGGGGCTTAAAATTGATAAAAATTTCCGCATGTTAATCAAACTTCGAAAAAAAATTATTTAAAACCCCTCGGCACGGACATTATCAATTATCACACGTGCAGCAACAACAACAATAATTGCTGTGCGAGGAAAAATACTGCCGTTTTGCGCAGTAGGAAAGACAATCATATCGTCGCGTTTTGGGAAGTGCTGCTGCGCGGCGGCTGCTGATGTTGTGAGTTGGTGAATAATAATATAAAGTCGATGCGGAAGTGGTGGGCCGCGTGTGCGGGGGTGACCGTTGGACCTGTGCACAGAGTTCATTGAACTGGGAGTGCGCGTCGTAGTCGTCGTCGTCGTCGTCGTCGTCGTCGTGCGCCTGGAAAGCGAGCGAGCGCGCGCGCGCAAAACGCTTCGCGTCCGCAGCGAACACGCGCGCACGCACCACCGAACGCCGAACGTACTCACGCACGCACGCAAGGAGTCCCAGGCGCGCGCGACAACGGACGTAGTCGACCGATCGGCGGCCACGGACATCGGTCGCGCGCGTCCACCGGACGACCAAACAACAACGTTGGGGAAAAGACGAGAAAAATAAATAAAAGAGGAAAACATTGACAGTACATTGCCGATGACGATGTCCGTTCGTTTTCGAGGAACAATACGAAAATAAAAACGTACATAATAGTATCATCTCGGCGTATAGCGGGGACCCGTTATCCATGCGATCGATCACGGCCGCCCAATGGGTTTTGACATGTTTTGTTATTTTTATGGTTCACGTGTATATTTATATCTTATTATGTTTTAGTGCGCCGCGGCGTAACGGTGGCGGGACCGTCATACTCGGCGGCGAGGGGGAGTGAGTGAGTGAGAGGGGGGGGGGGGTTGAAGAGAGGGAACGATGGAGCGAGCGAGAGAGACAGCCTAGCGAGGAGGCGGAAGGTTCATTGGCCGTCCTTTGCATCATCTGTGGCCGTCAGTAAAGAGCATGGGGTCATGAACCTTCTGCCGCCGAACGTATATACCTGCGATGGGTGACGCGCGCGCTCTCCTCACTCCCGTACACATGCACGGCGGTTCCTTTTTTCGTTTCGTGTATAAGTAATAAATAGTAAAAAAAACCGGATAGGCCTCGCTTTGCTGTACAGTTGGGGGTGGAGTGCACCTCGTTTATAGGATAGGTCATTATTACAATGAATTTGTTAAATTTGAATACAATGATAGATATCATTGTATACGAATAACAATTCTGAACGGAGTTAATATTATGTTTGTCTAAAATGTGTATATAATAATATCGTATTTTATATTTAAATTGAATTATAATGCAATAGTATGCAATTTCGTAAAAATTTAAATTTCAAACAGTCATAAAATTTTTTTCTTTAAGTCCGGTAGAACTTTTTTTTTATAGATTTATGAAGAGTAGCTTATCGATAACCTAGTGTTAAAATTCCTTAGTTATAAACAAAAAACATTTTATGAATTTTCAACTACAAAATAACTTGCAAATTATTGCGATTTCAACATATTTTATACAAATTTGAGATTTATGGGCTTATAAAAAAAATTTGAGTGAAACGATCTCCGATATTTTTTAGTTACAATAAGTTTAACTTATTATAAACCTTGTATTAAATTTTCAAGAGTTTTAGGTTAGTTAATAAATTTTATAGATGTTTAAAAAAAAAATTTTTACAAAAATCGAAAATTTGAATTGTCTATAAATAAGTCAAAATACTTTGAAAACTTAACCATGTATAAAGAACGCCAAAATAAAGATTTGGTGAAAATTTCATGTTGTTGCGATTTTTCGTTTTTGAGTTAGAGCATTTTAAAAAAATATATTTTGTAAAAACGTGATTTTGCGTAAAATTTCCCGTTTTTTCGTAATTTTTTTCGATTTTTTTAAAAAGTATTGAAAAAGTTGGATTTTTGACTTGCCCATCTACATTCACTTTCCTTTTAGAAAAGTTGCTTTTTAAGAAAATCGAAGCATTTTTACTGCCCCAAAACGTGATGACAGACACAAAAAAAAAACACACACAGTGTAAAACCAATAATTCCATCACTCCGTTCAGAATCTAAAATGTGCATTTTATTTTCGTACCTTGCGATGTAATATTATACGTATGTCGTATATACATTTGTGTTTATTATTCCTAGTTTTATTTCTTTCTCGTAATATTCTCCTATATAACGGTGCGCACGAACTGTACTAACATTACTATACTATATAGGTACACGCTCTTGTGGCCGAACCGCTGGTCTGTTAGAGGAGGAAAAGGTCAATCACCTCGTACTATCGTCTTCGCCAGTGTACCACGCATGCCACTATGCGTATAAGCATATATTGTTGTGTATTATTTCATCTATTGCAGTTTTACCAAGTCACTTTTTCAATTCGCAACCTATTGATAAATGATTTTTATTTTTTTAAAAAAAAAAGTTTCACAAATGATTTATAACTCAGTACCTACTACCTGATAATAATATTGGCGATTATTTCATATTTCTATTTTTGTATTCTCGCCAATCGTTACAACTACGTTGTACGAAACGTCCCCCGTGTACACGAACATTAAAACGAATATTGTTAAACCAGCAGACAAAATTCACTTATTACCTAGGTGGGTACCAATTAACTATTAAGATAACGATGAAAAAAATTGCGTTAAGTCATTACACTGAAATGGACTTGACATTGAAGAGCGATGATTACACCCAACATTTTACCGTTAGAACACAATAATACATGAATAATGCGTTCTAAACAGTTAAATAATACATACACATACATATAGATCGTTCAACGGTCTTATCGCTATCGCCTATCAACCTGCTTAAGTGCTAATACGAGCGTTCTGCGTTACGTGATCCCCTCATCACTCCCTCTTTCCTTGGCACCAAAAAGATAATGACAATTATACGAGATTATTACCGTGTGCTGTTGGTCGGACTGAATACGAATATATTAACATGATGCATGTGTAACACCAGCAGATGATATTAATTTAGGTATTGAATGACGTGTTTCAGTTTTGATAGCAATGATCTTGTTTTTGCTCAATGACCGTCAATTTGTTCAAAGTAAAAAATACGAAAATTATGCTAATTTTTGCACAACAATAATCTTAAAAAAACAAACAAAAATACTGTGTTTCCAGATTTAATTTCAAATAAATATAATACTACGCAATATAGTCGTCAACAATTTTTATTTGTAGGTTAATGTAACCACCAGATAACAGAGGGATCCATATGGAAGGAAAAAGCCACTCGAATATATAAGTCAAGTATTCAAGTTATCTACACGAAATAAGGATAATTATAGAGGAGGCGAATCATACGACGAAAATGATTAATCTATTAAAAACAAATCAGCGTCAAATTGTATACAAAACCCAAGAATTAATTGATAAAACCAAACGTTGATAATACTATCAAATATTGAAATTATATTATACTTTTTAACAAAACTGCAAAGTATTCAAAAGTGGACAAAAAAAAAAATTAATCGAGCTGCACGCTTCAAAACACTAACAAGACAAGACTTCCGAATTGTTTATTTATAAACATATAATTTTATTTAAACATCAGTAAACGAAATAACGATAATCGAATGTATAACAAACACAAACAAACTCACATAATATAATACAATTTTTTTAATGATATATATATATATATATGTGTGTGTGTGTGTGTGTGTGTGTCTGTATGTGTATTTAGTATTTACATATTTATAGACATATACACATTTGAATATTAAAACAATCAATTGAAGAATGCGGTTCTGTTGAAAACTGCACATGTTTGATAATGAATAAACTAAATTCACCAGTATATATATAAATTATATTATACATATAAAAATATATAATAGGCCGCAGTGAACTTGATAAACCTCAACCTTCAATCGTTTGACTGTCTGAAAAAAATATCATTGACGTAGAATATTTTGATACAGTTTACCTACCCACCGGGATCACTCTGTTGAACAACAGCCCATACACCACATGCGATAAAATACCCTTGAAGGAGAAAAACTGACTTTACATCGATATAATATACAATTATATAGCTATAACTTATACAAATAAGTATAATTTTTCATGCTATCGTTCATCTGAATGAACTTACCACGACGACGATAACGATGCTGGGAAGGGGAGAGAATAGTATATAAGAAGCGTCATGTAGTTTACACGTGCGGTCGTCGGGCACCCGTCGATGGTTTATCCGCGGCAGCCAGCTCAAACGGCCCCAGCGGTCGTTGCTCTCTTTCAGATCTGAATGTAGGTCAGTAATGAGGCAACGACCCTGGACGACCCCGCAACGCCGCCCTCGCATACAGAACATTAAAATGAAAAATCGTTTCGCTTGTTTTTCGTGTATGTGATTTACCATATCTATACGTTTTTCTTTTTCGATATATTTTTTTCCACCTTGCATATGCGATGACCATAGGGAAATTCATAGGACAAATTCGGACACAATCAGCGTAATTATTTCGGCGCGATGCGAAGTGCGTAGAGTATACGCGTGTAACAAAAATAAAACGCAGTATAAGCAATACTGTGCCGCCATTTGCAACGGAGTGTTATAATAACACGTAATAAAATATTTCGCCGACCAAACGAAATTCGAATCGTGCGGTTTTTTTAAGAAAGTAAAGAAGCCGTGACGCCGAACAAGGCCAAGGCCGGTCGAACCGGTTCTATATTCAGTTATTTATTTATTGTTTTTTTACCTCTTCATGTTAGATTCTTTTCAGCTCCAAAAGAGAATATAAAAATAAGTATATTTAATATAATAATGTATAGTAATACAATTTTTTCAGTATACAAATACTCAAATCGCTCCGTGCAAACATGTATATATAATCGTGTCTTTCTCTCTCTCTCTCTCTCTCTCTCTCTCTCTCTCTCTCTCTCTCGCTGCCAATTAATGTGCCTGCGCACCCAATACTCTGGTCGGTCAATGAACTCGACACGCTTGCGGGAGAGCTCACTGCGTATAAATATAGACTGCACAACTTTCAACCGTTCAACTTTTGACACACGCGCTTTGGCTTGCACGTTTATGCACGTATCAAACACACAAATAACCACACGTTATACATTTGTTATGCGATGATGAAAAATACGTTTTGTTTTTTATTTATTTTTTTTTTCAAAAACACAAATCTGTTAGATTTTGAAAACTGTGCCATCGAGACGGTTATGTACGCACACCCAATACTTTAGTAATGTATGTATATTTATGCACGACATATATATATATTATAGTAACATGCAGGAACACTTATGTAGGTACATCACGGCGATGTAATAATAACAAACAAACGTTCTAATATAAATATAGCTGGCGCCCACAGTGCATGCATTTGGCGTGGAAAAGAAGTAAAAAAAAATAACTTACATTTTAACGACGTACGCCGGCATTTCGCTGAGTGTGATGTGAGTAGACAACGTGACGGATAATGTTGTGTGCTGCAGACTTCTGAAAAGTTCACGTATCGCTTAACGTAAGCTGGCGGCCACCTGCAGTGGAACGCCCGGAATAATGTCGCCACTCACGAGCGCCGTCACGCCTGATCATCGTGTTAATCGCAATCGAAAATACGCGGCCGACGACACCTTGCGAAACAAAAAAACATTGAACTTTGCACACGGAAAAAACATTATATATACGCACAGCGGATGTGTGCGAGCACGGGATGTGACAAATGATAATAATATATTATGTGTATAGTAATTACGACGATAATAGGATATATATACCTAAAACAAAAAACAACGGTCCATCTTTCGTAAACGTTTTTTATCCGGTCTATCCTCACGGGTCAGGCGGGAATTGTATGTATTGTTTTTATGAGCTCGTATTACAGATTTTTCGGGGGGACTCAGATGGATTTTTATCGTTCTGGACGATGCGATGTAGTACGCAAAAAAGATGATGGGCAAAAAGGTGTTTTTTGGGTGAAACGCAACCGCGATGGTCTAAAGGCAAGTGAATTCCAGGACGTAAATAATATGGATGCGCAATGTGAATGTGGGTGGGTGAGTGTAAATATGTATAAATGAATGTGCGCGCGTGTGAAATACAATTTTATTCCCTTGAGGATAGATCGGATAAACCTGCGATCCTGGAAAAGACGCACCCGCGATCGGTCGACGCGTCACTAGAACTGTGAGCCCGCACTATCGGCACCGTCGCACGTGACACACTACAACGACAAAATATAAACCACGAAATAACTGATACTTAATATACATACAATATATATATATATATGTCTCAATATATGTATATTGTATATATATGATGCTTATATGTTTTCGTTACAAACTGTATTCTTTTAATTTTTATCTCCACCGCGTAAAGCGCGACACGGTACACAACGACTCGCGGAGTAAATGAGATACTTCCGACGAAAATGATGCAGCCGAATTTTCACAATAACCCGACGGTAACAAAAACAAAACCGAAGTAAACGAATGATTAGAAAATGATAAAACCTACTGTTGACATTTTACTCGGAAAAAAAAAAAAAACATTATTGAGAAGAAAAAAAAAGAAGAAACGTATACAAACGTGAGTTGATTGATTATTTTTGTTAACAATAGAGAAGAACCGGGCGAAGAGAAACGGCTAAAACACGCGTGTGATTACCGAACACTTTGGTACACTCTCGGGTATACAAACCGACGGCGTTGGCGGGCTTTCGATGACGGCGGAGAGACGCGACCGCGAGCTGGTGCCGGCGCAAACTTGGATGCCGGGCGGCGGCGGACCGAACGTGTGCTGCGAATGTATACGAACTGCGGCGACTTCGGCGTCGGACGGCGGGGTGCGCGCGCACGGCGGGGCAACATGTGCCAACAGTTATCGCCGGTCGTTGACCTCAGCCGTGGCTGCTACCGCTGCCGCCGCCGCCGTAGTCACTACAGTCGTCGCGGGCGCGCATTTATGCATCATTATTCATTATAATACGCGGTCGCTTACACTATAGTGCGGTTTTGTCTGTGTATGCAATGTGATACACATTGGCAGTGATGATCATCAGCGGGGACGTTTGCAATGGCCCGGGATGGGGAGATCTATGAAGAAAAATTAACGGAAAAACGAGAAGAAAAAAATTAAAATAAATATACCAACCAAACAAACAATAATGTGACGAAATCGTTTGTCGACGTAACAATATATTATATATTTTATTTACACGACTGCGGCATATATTAATTATAATATACACGGTACGGGCGTATCCACGTATAGGCGTCGACGTTCGGGTGCGTCGTTTCCTATACCTATAATATTATGTATATTATACATTCTTAAGTTGGTTATTTTTTTTTTTCGCGTTATTTTTCGGCGAACTCCGTACACCGCGATCCCGCCCGACCGCGGACGGCTGCAGCAGCGCACAAACGACGGAAGACAACGTTATTACAAAGATAATATTATTATATACGCGACTGTGATGGGGACACATGATGGCTGCGCCCAACCCACGACGACGACGAAACTTCGCGCCCATGTTGTTGTGACGTGCGTCCGTTTCGTCGCGCCATAAAATGACATAATATTTAAATTGACAGTATATTGAACGTGTGCTCTGTATATGTCTGCCAGCGATAACGCGCATCGTGTGATGTCAGTATATGTCACCCGAACACACTGTCGGATAATGTCACGGCAGCACGCGCTATACGTTATCAAATACGCCGCCGCCGGATCACGGTTGGTTGATGGTAGCCGTCAAAATAATACATTGATACCCGCCCCTGAAGTACATTGCGATTATACTGCGATGTTGTAGAGTTCGTTTGGCGTGTATTATCAGCGATATAGTAGCGGCTGCAATCGCATTTAAGTTCAAACACGTCCTTTAATAAATAAATAACGCACCCGCCGAAACACTTGAAACGAGATCGTACTTCAAATCGCAATAAACAATAATAATAATAATAATAATAATAAATTGTCAGAAAAAACGGAATATTATAATTCGGACGAATAATAACAGGAATGAAATTAATCAGAGCACTCGAGACTCGAATGCGTCCTCACCTCGATAGCGGGATGTGTGACTTATGGGTGATCTTAACATCATATACTGTTATAGGTAATAGCATTGGTTTTAGAATAATGTACTCATTGTATTATTCTAAAATCAACGGTACTTTTGTAGTAATCTCATTTGTTTAAAAAAATAAACGTTATATGTTCTACAGTTTATACCTAATATAAATTATGAACGAAAATAATGTATAGATATCCATAAAATCACGTTCTTATTAAACACTAAGGTAATAATTGAAAAACGACACAAATAGTCTATGGGGCCCACCACAATGCTTTAGAATTTAGATGTCAATCGTATAGTCACACTCGCAATTATTGCAATCATGCTGCTCACTGTGTCATATGTGGAGAAAATCACCTTTCCGAGGAGTGCACCAAAGAACGCTCCACGCCTCCACAGTCCAGCCAAATGCACCTCTGTTCAATGGACCACACAGCAAATTTCAAGGGCTGTCTAACATTCAAAAAAATCACCTTCAAAGACCAAAGTTACCGACAACAAATCTGTGCCCAAAACGTACACAAGCTACTATAATGCATAAGCTACTAAAACTCATAATACTCCCACATTTTCTCTCAATTCATAACTAATTTAAATACTCTAATCAGCCCACTCATCACACGTCTCTCCTCAGTCTTAAATACACTTATTGCCAAAAACACTATCTAAAATTTTTCATTTCGTTCTATTTTTGTAACACCATATCTCCTTAATTACGTCCTCACTGAATTATGGAAAATTCCACATTGTCTTCTATACCTTTATATTATACTCATATTTATAATACTCATTAACCAATTATGACGATAATTAACCTTTTTAATATATAACTCTCGTACCAATATTATCACCACTTATATTATTTAATTTCATAGTATTTTCTCAAATTATCTTATTTATATCCATTAAGTTCTTTTCAAAATGTTCATTGTTATTATTTACTATATATGAGTATATTATAATATTGTCGAGCTTAATAGTTTTTACTAAAGTTCTAATAAAAATAAAAAAAAATCGTTGAGTATAATATGTCTTGTTATACAGAAATTTAACATTTTAGCATAAAAAAGTAGACCATTTATGGAAATGTTTTAAAGTACATAAAAGTATATACACGTATTAAGTATAATATATTAATATAAAGTATAATTGATTAAGATTTAGATTTATCATAAAATATAAATAAAACTAAAATTGATATTATGATATTGATTATTGATATCATTGCTTAATTATAATTATACATAATGAAATAAATTATTTAAGTATTCTAAAATCTAATTGCTTAATATAAAATATGATTCGTGGGAACACAGGGAACTAATATTATACATTTATACTCGTAATACAGATAATAATTTTAAGGGTATCCAGATGAAATATTGAGTTTAGTCTTTTTAAGTTGGAAATGATAATGGTTTGTTGTAAATTACTTTATCCTAGGGTATTATTATTTAATATATTAAGTGTTATAATGATATGATTTTATTTGAGTTGTTACTGATGATAATGCAGCACAAATTAGTTCACAAATTAGCTCTATAAAATAAAATACAAGAACACGGGGTTTCGTATCGAAAATTCCCCTTCAAATTTCTTACCGATTTGTTTATCCCTTATTTACTATTATACGGTGTAATTATATACGCACTATGTATAGTTGAATTACTCTTTATTATTGGGGTGACGTAGATATACAAACGTATACCAATAGTATAAACACAATACACCAACGAGGCAACGGCAGCTGATAATCTTGGTCAATCGGTCAATTGCATACGCATTCGTTTATTTATTATACGTATAGATTGTATTTTGATGTTTATCATATGCAAATTGAGTATTATTAATTATACACGTGGTGTATAGAATTTAAATAAATAAATTACGTACCTAGTCCTATATAATTTGTATTACATTAAAAACCATACTATAGGTATGTAAACAAGACGATGATGATTGAATACAAACACTTGCATAAATGTTAATGTTTGAATGAGCAAATCTGAGAATAGTTTCAAATAAGTTCAAAAAGTGATTGACTTACTTTTGAAGAAAAATGTATTAGTAGCATTTAAGATAAAGGTGTAGTTTTTTGAAATAGGTAATTTAATATTTATTTAATGTCTAAAAACATAAGAGTGAAAGAAAATATGCGACGTAATCGCATGGAGATTTGTAAAATCGTAGGATAATATTTGAACATTTCAATGATTTAAATTAAAACATTAACTCATTGTCATTCGGTTAGTTATAGTCTTAATTTCATGGATAAAAGGTTAAAATCACTTCAAAATATTTGGTATTAAAAACATCTGTTGGTATTTAAAAATAATGCAAGTTGTGTTGCGTATATGCATACAGAAAGAAATAAAAATTAGAAAATCATAAAAATATGAATATTTTTGTAATTCCTACCTCTTTCCGAATACCCATTATCAATCCGAGGTCACTGGATTAAAATATTTCGTGTTACATTTAAAAGGAACACGACACAATATATACTAGAAACATATTTAACCAAAGACGCAGAGTGTCAATCACAGATATGGACCGGATTTTTATCCTCAACAGTCAAGAGTCAACAACAGGGACGGCACTAGGATTTGCGGGGCTCTGGGCAAAAAAAAATTACAGTCCATATGTGGTCTATCGAATATTATAGGTACTATACTATTGATATCAGATGTACCATCAATCATTTCAATTCATGTTTATTAAATGAATAAAAATTAATTATTGAAAAATTGTAATCAAATCATATATTTGGACTGAATATAATATTAAAAGTATTGTATAGAATGCCAAATAGTTACTTTGTTATCTTGATCATCCTTAAGAAATCATTCAATAGATCCTTGTTGTAATTTTAAAAATTTAACTTTATTTTGTTTTAATTTTTTTTTTTTTGTCATTACCACACTTATATTTTCGAAACTTGTCACGATCTCTACTAGTCATATTACGTAGGTAACGTGGAAGAGTAAAATAATAATTATATGAAGGTGAAAAAAAGATGTGAATAAATAATAATAATCGTGATTAACAAAAAACACTATCCGAACGAAAGACATAAGTATACATAGACACACGCAGCACACTAGTCATATTTGTCTCTAAACTGTGCTGGTGGTGTAATATACCAGAGATGGAACTTTTTTTTTTTTTTTAGAGCGTGCCATGAAAAAAATATTATATTTTGTTATATGACCGATTATATGGTTAATGACCGACGATAAAGGCTGTATGCTCAAAATATTTTTACCTATTACCTATATTCTATATAATATTATTTAATATATAATAGGTAGTAAAAATGTTCGCGTGCCCACAAAATCTTTGCGCATGCCATGGATTTGCCATCCCTGCTATATACAGTAAACATAATACAATGAACCCGTACCATCGACAGACTTCCCGGCCGCCGCGCCGCCACGACCGATAAGGCCGTCACGACTGACACGTTAAAATAAGCTTCCCGCGATCCGATTCACGATGTAAAGAATTATTTTCAACAATAAAAACCGTTTTATTTTTATACAACAATAATTTATTATGAATTATAATTTCAATAAATAAAATCTCTGAATAATACCAAAATTTAAGAATTAGGGGGCCTTTATTATAATTTTAAAATCGCGGGGCCCAGGGTAAACTGTCCCGAATGCCCCCCTTCTTATCACCGTCCCTGGTCAACAATACGCATAACCAATGATTGTGATTGATTTTATAAAAGAATTATCTCACATTTATAATATACATCACAAATATGTAAGTACTGAAGTACTTACAAGTTTCATGCAGGGGCGGATCTTTGGGGGGGACGTAACGTTCGCCCTCCCCCCTTGGGCTTTTTTTTCCAGACTTATTTAACATTTTTTATATAGGCATATATAATAATTTTATAAATACCTATAATATGTAGATATCTACCTATACCTATGTATATATCGTGATTATCACTTATAAGTTGTAACGGCTTAAGTTATTTTTAACATTTTAATATTATATTAAGATATATTTAAATCTGAAACGGCAAAATCACGACGTTGCGCATCGTGTAAATGTGTAATTTAGTTGGTAGTTTTACAAAAAATACTGTTTGGTGATTTTTGTGAAAATTTCGATTTTCGATTTTACTTTAATTTGTTTATTTGTTGAATTCTTCAAACATAACGAATAAAAATATGAAACGGATCAGTGATTATTTTCGTAGTGACAATGATTCGTAGAGTTTGCAAAAAAAATCAAAAGTTGAAAATACTTTATTTTTCAATTAATTGGTTAAATGACGGTCAAGTATTCATTGTACCTACTCTATATATCACTCATAAATATTTCTATTCGCCCCCCCCCCTCACTTAAGCAGGCTTCAGATCCGCCTCTGGTTCCATGTATAAAACCATTAATATTTTTCGCCTTTTCGGATACGTCCATGTCTGTAGTAACAAGTTCACGTTTCATTTTCTAAAAGATAGGTACCTATTTATCTGTTTTTACTGCGTATTTGTCGCTGATACTTCCTGTTGCAAATACAGTGGATTCCGCTTAACGTGAACACGTTGGGGTCAGCCCTGTTTGCCCATATAAACTGAAATTGGTTCAAAAACACAATTGTGGGTATCAAAAGAAAGTTTTTATTTTGCAACGCATAATATTTTGGCCATTTTACGTTGTGAACTGTCTGGATGAAGCTATAACATTTGTAATGGGACCAGACCATTTTGCCCATATTATGCGGATGCCCAATGCACACATTAGGCGGAATCCACGATGGCACAACCACTGTGAATTGTATTTCGAATATACCCGAAGAAGCACTATCGAACTTGCGGAAAAACGTCTAATTCGAATGTATTGACAAGTGGTCACACTGTTTATTATCATTGATATTTAATGATCACATTTTGAACTTACTGTGAGTAATTTAATTTGTAAATCTAGGCTACACTGAGACTTGTAGCTCAAAAAGTATTGTTGTTATGATTATTTGGATCGTTTGGCTTGATAAGTAAATAGACATATTTACTCGGTTAAAGAAAAAGCCGGTTTACGTTATTTTACACGTTAATTTTGTAATTAACTTTTCGTAAACCAACCAAACAGAATGGCCAAACATCATCCGGACTTGATATTTTGTCGAAAGCAGCCAGGAGTTGGTAAGTATATCATGTAAAATAAAATATTTTATTTTTAATGAATTTTAATAATATGTTGCTTTGGTTGTTAAAACTGTATTATTATAACAGCTATTGGACGATTGTGTGAAAAATGTGATGGCAAATGTGTAATCTGTGACTCTTATGTAAGACCATGTACATTAGTACGTATATGTGACGAATGCAATTATGGTTCATATCAGGGCCGTTGTGTTATATGTGGAGGACCTGGTGTATCGGATGCATATTATTGTAAAGAGTGTACAGTTCAAGAAAAAGATGTAAGTGATATTTTAAAATTAAACAATTTTTAATTTTATAATTTATATTTAATTACAGAGAGACGGATGTCCAAAAATTGTGAATTTGGGAAGTTCCAAAACAGATCTATTTTACGAACGAAAAAAATATGGTTTCAAAAGACGGTAGCACCATTTTGTGTTTTTTTTTTTCACTGTAATGACTGTTAATAATTTTAATTAGTTTTTCTCATAATAAACTTAAATCGATATACATTTTTTTTTAAAATAAGTACTAATTAGTTGATTATAAATTACATATTGAAAAATAAGCTATTAATTTGAATTACAATTAAATAAATAATTCTCAATCAATAAAGTATTCTATTCTAAATTATAAAATTTTATACTACCTAATTTTTTTGTTGTGCATAATAACAGTTTAATGAATATTCATCAAATAAAGGATCTTTTTTCACTATTCCATACCAATAACTAATTTCAAGTAACAAAGTTATAATACTTAAAACATAACCCACAATTAATACAATAAATGCTCCATAAAGTTTCTTTAAGTCCATTAGTGCTTTAACTTCTTCAGTTTGTTGTGGTGTTTCTAATGTTATTGTATCCAACATTACATCATTTAACCATTTTTTCACTAAACCAGCCTCAATAACTCTTCTTAAAAATTGGTCAACTGCTGGCTTAATTGGAGAATTTTTCTGTAGACCCAATGATATTGGCATGTTTATTATACAATTTGACATAATATGCAATGTGAAATCTCCATTACTCGTACTATTCAATGTACCTTTAACAAATAATTTCAATGAATATAAGTATTATAAATTTTTAACTATTATAGTAAAATAAATTTTACATTTAACATTAGTATAGACTTCAACATAATTTGTTTTAGGTAATAAAAGAAGTAGTCTTGATATATCTTTGGCATTTATTATTTTCATCTTACTAAATTTATATTACAGATTTACCTATGATAAAATTAAAAAAAAAAACTATGGTGTATGAGAATAATTATCTAAAAAATGTTTGGGAAAACTGGTTTACAATAAAGAAATTTGTTATTACTGATTTATTTTAATTTCATTATTTAGGGGTTTATACTATACTATATAGTTTTATCTTATAATAAAAAAATTTATAACTAATATAATGTTGAATACCATTAATTAACTCTGAATTCTGTTCTTGTATTTTAGTTTTTTGTAACACTTTCGCATATCTTAAAAAATGTATATTATCATAGTATGCAAATTGTCCTTTTGATACTCGATGAATTGCTTCATCAACATCATAAACTTCTTGAAATTTTTGACCAACCCTTTGCCCAGTTTTATCTAAAGAGGTCATGAAAAATTCTTTTGATTGCTCTCCCCATCCTCCACTGTCCACATTACTATCAGCAAGATCTTCCAATGTATCAATTGTTATCCTGTAAAATTAGTTTATGAGAATATTGAATAAATAAATGTACATAATTAATGATTATTAAATAATCAAATTTTTTTATAACCTTGTATCTGGATTAGCTAGGATTGCAATCATACTTGCTTTATAAGCAACTGCAACTAATAAACAATATATCCACCACCATCCGGTTAAAATTCTTATAGCCCATCCACTAGGTACTTTTGGTAATGATACAGCAACTAGCATTCCATAAGTATATAAAATACTATTTCCTATCTCTTCAAATAAATATAATCCGATCACATCTTTATTTGTTAATTGATTCATATTTGTACTCTTTGTATAATTTATATTCAACTTCTGTTGTTTGATTTGTTTTGGATTTTTAATCTTATTCTTCAGAGTATTCAAAATATTTTTTATGGTATTTTTAAATTTTATTATGGCAGATTCTTGCTTGTCTAATACTTTAGTCATTTTAGTATTATTTGTTATTTGAATCATGTTGTGATTGTCTTCAATATATTTATGAGCTGTTGCCAGGGCATAAAATAAAAAACCTCCAATGAGAAGCATAATAAGTACTCCAACCCACATATTTAACCTAAAACAAATAGTGAATTAATATAAATTATAAATTAATTTTTTTAATATTTTTTTTTTACTTGAATGGAAGAATCAACGTTTTCCATGAATTGTCTGTTTTTGATTCAAATGTCAAGAACGTGAGACATTCTGTATTGTAAGGAATAGATAAATCTAAAATATTTAGGTGATAAGGTGAATAATGTAGATTACCCAGTGCCAAATCTGCACGAGCAGATGATACTTCCCCTAACAAACCCGATAGGGAACCATTTATTTGTTTTTTACCCCATTGTTCAGTACGCCAATTCATTGGTTCATAAATAAAGGGTACGAAATTCATCACACTGCTAAGTGAATTCAAAACCTAAAATATCAATACATAATTTAAGGTTTAAATATATTACTTAAAATTTCTATAAACAAATTAAAACCTCAATTTCTAAGCCTTTATTATAGCCACTGTTTTCATCATTTTCACTTGTTAATGTATTTTTTATTGCAGATGGAATATAATTAAAAGTGACTACTTTAAGTGAATTTCCTTGTAGATCTGATACTTTATCTCTATATAAATCTGTTTCTTTTTGAAACTTTCTTTTGTTCCATAAATCTAATCTTAAAGTAATCAATGCTCCTTTTATTGGTGCTGGGTATGGAACAGTTGATAATTCATATAATTCTTTAAGACGATATTTTCTGATGAATACAACATTAATGATTTTTGTCCATAATGTATGATGCTGTTTAATAAAAAGTCTACGATCATGTAATATCATAAATTTTGTTCTGGAATCCAACAATCTATGTCTGAAAAATGTTTTTTTTTTTAGAACTTATTCAAGTCAAATTGTAATCATATTTTAATATTAATAAACTGTTCATAGTACATAACATTTTACAAACAGTACCAAAGTGGTGCAATGAAATTATTTTAAACCCTGCGGCAGATAATTTAATTTTCTACCAATTCCTCACACAAGGTTATGACTAATTATGAGTGTATGATTTTTAGCGCAATTGGTTATTGCTATTGAAATTATTTGGCAATGTTACCTGTTCACCATTTCACTATATGTTTTGGTTTTGTAGTTATGTATTTTAAATAATTTAATTTAATTAAATAAAAATATATTTAAGTATATTTTTAATAAGGGTTTTATGTAAAATTAGTATGTATTAAAGAGACTTTATATCATTCACTTTATCCAACAAGATAGGTATTTACTTGTATAAACAATTTATACTTATTATGATTTATGTTATTTAGATTATTTATTTCTTTTTGAGCTATCTTACTTATCACTAAATTTCAATAATCGTATTGTTTGATCAGCATTAAGCATGAATATAATATTCATGTTACATCCTTCTTTTCGAACCAGATTTAATATTTGCCAAGTTTGAAATTTTGGAGATATCAAATCTTCTGAATCATTAACCAATGTCTGTAAGTAATTTTTAAGTAAATTAAGATATAAAATATATTACCTATTGTTTAAACTTATGACATACTTTGAATAATGGTATTCCAGTTATTGCTTTATAAAATGATTTATCTAATATGCTGTCATGAAAATGATCAACTATCAAATTCAAGCATGTAGCAGTATCTTTCCATTTATATGTTATATCTACAGCTAAATTTTCAAATTCAGAGTTCCATTTTATATCTCCATAAGAACTGAAATAATATGATTTAATTTAAATACCTGTATTTGTAAGTAAGAAAAAAAAACACAACATTAATTATTAAACATACTTACTTAAATTTATTCATATTTGCTGAAGCCTTTGTTGATTTTTCATAAATTATAAGATTTATAACTAATATTAAAATTATGTAAATATTCATATTCATAAATTAATTTGTAATTTTTACTAGAAAATATGTAAATTCTAAAAAGTAAGATATTGCTATAGTTAACTACATATCTACCAAGGTCTACAATAAGTGTACTCATGTCCTATTTGAAAGAAGATATTACAAATACTAATATCCATTTTAGACTTGTATTCTACAAAAATGACTAAAAAAAAAAGAATCAAATATCAAATTAGATTGTCAATTATGTTGAAACAATTGCGTGAATCATGTAAATTGAAATTCTAGATTCCATGAATACATTATTGTTTGGATTTTAATCAAAATAAGGAATGTATTGATTTTACTATGTTTTTTGTTTGCTGTGATTTTACTGCCTAGCAGTGGACATGGACAAAAACTTCATTAGATCAGAAATTGTATCCACAACTCAGAAGATACCATAGATACATTAATATTTATTAACATTTTTGTTAGTTATTGTTTTCTAATTTGGAAGAATAATGAAATAATAATATAATCTTAAAGATTACATATTTCATACTTCTATTAGTAGTAAGCTTTATTATTAAATAGATATATAGGTACCTATATTTATTTTAATACAATGAGTAATTTTATGTTTTATAATTTAAAATAAAAGTTTATCCAAATTGAATAGACTAAGGAATAGGCACTACCGTACTATGTTGTTTTAAGACTTCATTGGTTGAATCCATTATTTTTTAAAATTCAAAGCTTTAAAGTTTGAATTAGTGTCAATGTTTATTGCTAAGTAAACACTATAATAGTGAATATATACAGACTTGAAAATAATTTATTAATTGAATTAATCAATTAATATGTTAATACTTAGTTCAAAGTAGATATAGTTTAAGCTTTAAACCATAGTAATCTATCCTATGAATGAAATAGTGATGTTCAAGTATACCTATATATTTTAATAATAACGGCATGTCTGCATACCACCATATACTCAGGGTTGGCCTGGGTACTTTAGGGTTAGGCAAGAATGTTTTTCTTGAGCCAGTGATCTTAAGAAAAACTGATAAAACAATTATAGTTTTGTATAATTCTATGAACAACAGAATACATTCATAAACTTTTAGCACTCGCCTATATATTAACGTAGTTATATTGATATATATTCATATTTTGTTATTAATGAAAGGGAGCCCAAAAAACTGTACCACAGGCCCACAACTAGGGTCCAGACAGGAATCCCTGCTTCCCTGCTGTGGCCCTGTATATACACCTAAGAGTTTCAGTATCTCATATTTTTAAAGTTTATTTACAACATTTCAAGAAATAACTGACCTCATGTCCTCATCAATGCCTCATCAATAAATCTAATCTATTGATAATAATTTATTATTTCATTTTTACTGGAAAAGCCATCACAGTCAGAACAAATATTTGAATAAAAGTATAAAACAGACAAACAGAGCATGATAGCCACTATCGGCATAGGTACTTTGTTTATTCATTTATTGTGTATATTTTTTATATTGTGGAATTTATGAATTATTATAGTACTAGTTTATTATCAATAGTCTTTAATCCCTTAAAACGTACAATGTAGGATCTATTGTAGAATTTCATCGCAATTCTGAGCTTTTCAGTAAAATTTAACACATCTAACTTCCACTTATTACTCTACAGCAGTGGTTTTTAACCTTTTTTAGTTCAGCGCCCCCTTTATCGTAATAACTAACTGCTAATGCCCTCCCCCCTTCATGCAAAATCAAATTTTTTTCTTATAAATATTATTTTTAATCTTCAAGTTTGAAAAAGCCACCGCCCCCTTCAAAACTATCACCCTCCGGAGAGACCGAAATGATCCCAAGGGGGCAGTACGGCCCCCGTTAAGAACCACTGCTCTGTGGAACACATAAGCTGCCTTTGCTCGTTATTGGAACTGCACATAAACTACGTGCGTTTAAATCAGTTAACCTTCCCGTATGCTATCGTGGATAAAAAAAATGCTTGGGTCACTCATGTTTTATTTTTCGACTAGTTTCAAAAACAATTTGTTCCTGTAATTCGTAAGCACCTTTTAAATGTAAATATACCAACAAAAGCTTTATTATTGTTGGATAATTGCTCTGGACATCCATCAGCAGAAGAATTACGTAATGATGATCGCAATATTTTTGTAATATTTTTACCTCCTAATACTACAGCGCTTATTTAACCTATTCTATGGATCAAAATGTAATTCAGAATATTAAATTAAACTATCGTAAGTCTCATTTAGTTAATGTTCTTGCTGATCCGATGCATGGTGAAAACCTTGTTGATGCTCTAAAGACCATCAATTCAAAAGACGCAGTTTTTAGTCTTGCAAATTGTTGGAAATTGGTCCCGCCAATGCTCATAAAAAAATAGTGGAAACACGACTGCTTCCTTTTCAAGCAGAAAATTTTTTTTTATCAATAATTATAATAAAAAAAATGTAAAAATTTCGAATATTTCAGATGCCTCATCTTAGTTACTTAAATTTCAGAATAATATTTTCAAATAAATAAGACTTAAAGAAAATGCCAATATTAAGAATTGGTAAAAATTTCGAGTTCCTAGTGTTTCTACGACTTAAACTTCTTAAATAATAAGAAATATTGAAAATCGTTTGAGAATAAATTGTTATTTTATACAGTTTTCTAACACTTTTTAAGTTTCAGATTATTATAAACATTTTTCCAGAAAGTCCGGTAAACATTTTTATAGTTATTTGAGGAGTAACTTACGAATAACAATGTGTTAAAATATTGAACTTTAAGTATAAATACAAAAAATTTTATGAATTTTACGCAACAAAATAACTTTCAAATTAATGTGATTTTGACATATTTCATACACATATGAACTATATGGGCTTATAAAAAAATTTGTGCAACACGATTTTCAATTTTATGTAGTTGCTATAAGTATAACTTATTTTATTATATAGGCACACTGTACAACTAATATGCTAATAGCCATAAAATTATAACTGTATTGTAGAATTGAATTAATGCGTCTGTATAATTTATTACACTACAGCTGTGGGACGTATAATATGTTTATACATATAAGACAATATTATATAGAAGTATAGTAATAGTATTAGTAATATAAATTATAAACATAATAACTTGCACCGCCTCATCGCGCAAATGAAAAAAATCTTTGATTATTGTTAAATTTTGAATTATCGTGTATCATTGCGGTATACTCGTATATGTCCTGGAACGCCGACCATATTCCTTATATACACCCGAAAATTTAGGCACCTCGATAGGTGTTGATTGCATTGAGGCCGCTGCCCCGCAACAAGAGTTTGAGCAACCGTTCATGGCCTGCGACGTTGACACCGAGGTCGTAGAATTTCCTTCAGTCGCATCACTTTTTACACTTGCTCTTTTTATTAAACCTTCCGCTTTTGCCATCATGGACCTAAAATATGGTTCTTCAAATCCGACGCGGTAGTGCGGTACTCTTCAGTTTCGTCGGTATTTAGTTTTATGGCAGTTTGTACTTGGTCAAATTCCGACCATAATATATCCTCTATTTTCCTAATTCGTATTTTAATTTCGTATTGGTTTGCCCACTTTATATTTACGCCAGCTACACTCCTGATAATTGATAAATGTACCAAATCTGGTTACCTGTCATTTGATTTGCCCTCTACGGGACTTGAGCGCTACCGCGGCTGTAGATAGTACCCCCCACACTGCACAGCCGTGAGTGCTACTAAGTCAGCCATATCGACGTACGTGTTTGTGTGTGTGTGTGCTAGTGTGTAACAGCTTTTATTGTCCAAAGTGAACGAGTTTGCCGATCAAGATAGATAGCTGTGAGACAAAGTTATAACATATATTATGGACAGGAACGCGAAAATGGTTTTTTCTAAATGAACTTTTTTTAGGAAATAATTAACACCTAAAACTGACATTTATGAATTTTCTGCCGTCCTATCCGATTTGCAATCCCTGAATAATCATTTTTCCGTTGTTGAACATACAAGAATATACGAAAACATTTTAACCTACCTACGGCCTACACACCACGTTTCTCGGATTGCCTAAAGATATTTTACTTTTATACTTTTCACGAATACATTAATTAGGTTCTTTGCAATCCGGCTCGAATGGACAGGGCCGTCGTTAAGGGTAGGTAGAGCATTTGCCTAGGGCCTCGCGCTTGTAGGGGCCTCGCAATTCGCACTTATATTTGATAGCAAAATATTATTCAAAATTATTAAATATTTTTAGTTTTGTAGGTATTAATATTATTTTATAATCAAATGATACAATATACATTAATCAATCATCGGTTTTACATCCTCTTTTTTCAATAAATGGTATGAAGAGAACTTCGGTTTTTATCTAATACAAATAAGTTAAAAGAAACAAATGATGAAGATTTAATGAAACATTGTAAATATTTACAACAAAGCTCGTAGTTGTTTTTCTAATATTTCAATTGCTCTTCGAATAATTTTGACGATTCCAGTTACTTCTGCAAGTGCTGAGAAATCATTCTCAAAACTAAAGTTAGTAAAAATATACTTGAAGAATACAAAGACACAAAACAGATTATCTGGATTAGCAATGCTATCCCTAGAAAATGAAATGGCTTCAAAACTCAATTTCGACACAATAATTAATGATTTTGCAGCTAAAAATTCTAGGTAAAAAATGTTTTAAGTTTGCATCATGATAAATCATATTTTGTTCTTAATGTATAATTATTATATAGTATAAGCAATAAAATGTATAATTTATTCTTCTAAAATGTATTG